>JARBWK010000012.1:55644087-55656479 GCA_030556195.1 Anolis apletophallus | reverse complement strand
CCCAGAATCCAGGCCTCTACACATTCCAAACAACAGGATTTCTTCCCACTGAGGGGAAAAAGCCAGCAACCCAGAATCCAGGCCTCTACATTCAAACAACAGGATTTCTTCCCACTGAGGGGAAAATGCACCATCAACATTCCCTCCCACTTGGCTCTGTGAAAAACAAAATGGATTCCTGTATTCTCCTCCCCCTCAGCTTTTAGAAAAACGGCTGCCTGCCATTCGGCCTTTTAAAGTTACCAATAGCAGGCCATAACATTACAGGCCCCAAAATAGAGTTTAGGCGGATATGTGGCAGCCACTTTCACAGGCCAGGGCGGATATGTGGCAGCCACTTTCACAGGCCACAGCGACCAGCGCGGGTGATGGACCTGCACCAAACTTGGTACACATAACCCCCCTATGACATGACCCACGGATTATGGGATTTGTAGTACTTTCCAAGACTTTGGTTCCCACAGACCACTGAGGCCACCAAAAAGGACCAATACAGACCACACTCAGCACACACAGCCCCCATGACCCACTCTACGTCCTGGTGCAGTTCGGAGGAGGCTGGGCCATGGATGATGGGACTTGAAGTGCCTCTACTCACTTCCCAAGTCCGCTGCAACCCTCATCCAATCACTGATCGAGACCAAACTTGCCATACATAACCCCCATGACTGCCTTCACGTCCCTGCTGAGGTTTGGGGAGGACTGACACTGGATGATGGGATTTGTAGTACTTTTACACCCCTCTGTTCCCACAGACCACTGTGGCCCCCAACAAACACCGAGAAAGTCCACACTTGGCACACACAGAGCCCCAGTGACCCACTCTACAGCCTACTGAAGTTTGGAGGGGGACAGAACATGGATGATGGGACTTGCAGTACCTTCCCTCACTTCCCAATCCTGCTACAAACCTAATCCAATGACTGATCAACACCAAATCTGGCACACAGAGCCCTCATGACCCACTCTACAGTCTGGTGCAGTTTACTGTGAGACGGACCACGGATGATGGGACTTGAAAGTACCTTCACTCACTTCAAAAAACAATGCATCCCTCATCCATTCACCAATACAGACCAAACTTAGCACACAGAGCCCCCATGACCCAATCTACATCCTACACTTTGGGGGGCCAGGACACACAGAGATGATGGGACTTGCACTACCTTCAGTAATTTCATGATACCACTGCAACTCCCAATAATGATGGATCAAGACTAAACTTGGCACACAGAGCCCCCATGACCCACTCTACATCCTGCTGCACTTCTCAAATGACCCGGGCAGGGCCGGGTCCCCAAGCTAGTTAGTAATAAAACAATCCAGGTTAAAAGCATATAAAATCATATCACATAAGCCTTGCCTGTCCTCCAAAAATACAAACGTAATTTATTTGAAACTAGATCTTAGAAATTTGAGGTGAACACACAAAAGTTGGAAAACCACCAAAGGAAGGAGAGGCCTGGAAGGAGCAGGAAGATCAGGAAGGCAACGGTTGGCTGCAGAGGCAATGTGTTCTATTCTGAGTCTAAAAACATTTCAAACAGCTACAGTTACATTGTCAAGCTAAGCCTTTTCAAACATTGCATAGCCATCCGCTTGTAATCAGGTTAGTAAACATTCATAAGAAGCACACCTTGGAGTGTAATTCAGGGTGTGTAACCACTAAAATATCAAAGATTAATAAGGAATGGACTGGAGTTCACTTCTAGGCTTTTTAAAAAAGTCAAATGACAGACAGCAGCAGTGCCAATGGTGTCCCTTGTTTCGTAGTGGATTGCAGTGGGTACAATTAGGTAATTTGAGAAATTGGTTTTAGTGGCCTTGCACAGCTCTTCTCTCTTTAGATAGTATTGGCATAAGCTTAATTGGATTCAAGTGGCAAGCCTGTCCTACTGAGTTGGGAGGCAGTCTCATACTTTCTGTTCCGTGGGGGCTCTCCTGATATCATTACTGGGATGTGTGTGTCCTCATTAGTTTGACTCATAGAACTTAATTTTGAATTCCATTGGCACTGTCTCTGACATTCATAACTAAGATCCTATTGTGAGTCATTTTATCAATTCAGATATATTTTACTTGGAAATATATCCCACTCCAATTTAGGTAGCATTCACATCGATTTCTCATGTATTTTTATGTGCAAGATTTTCACTCATGTACACGTGGCATACATGTGCCAAAATGTACTCAGGGTAATACCTTAGAACCCAACTACCCTTTGAAGCTTATGTAGTATCAACTCTGGTTAGAGACTACAAATGAATACTGGTTGTCATCTATCTATCTATCTATCATCTATCTATCTATATAATAAAAGTCAGTGTTTGCAGGGGGTGGTACGGCCGAGCGACCGAGCGAAGGGAGGAATAGGTGCCAGCATATCAATTGGCTGCAACTGTGTAATTATTTGCATAAATGCCTGTAATTGGCCAGCCTCAAAATCCCAACGTTCTATGGCCCCAGACAGAGGGGATTGGTTGCCACTGAAATGTTATTTGCATAACAGACTCCAATAGGCAAACCACATACCAGAGGGAAAAGGAAAGGCCTCAGGCAGACAGTTGGCCAGTTAACACTTTTTTCCCTGTTGCCAATGGAATGTTCATTTTCTGTGAGGATATCACTGCAGTGAGCATTACAAGCTAGGCCCCAAAATAGACAGACATCCTTCCAGCAAAGTGGAATGATGGGATTTGCAGTACCTTCACCTCATTCACTTCCCAAACAACACTGTAGCCGCTATAAATCACAGACCAGGCCCAAAATTGACAGCAAGGCTTCCTTAACTTGATTTTCCTGACTAGGCCTCAGCTCATGGGATATTTTTAGGCTTCCTCAACTTTCCTGACTATGCCTCCAACAATGACAGAACAAGACCAAACTTGGCACCCAGCCCCCCCCAAGGTGCACCCTAGATCCTGCTGCAGTTTGAGGGAGGATAGACCATGGATGATGGGACTTGCAGTACTTCAATTCACTTCCTTAGAGCTCTGTGGCCCACACCAAACTTGGTACACAGAGGCCCAGTGGCCCACTTTACAAACCTGCTGCGGTTTACGGCACGATGGCTCACAAATGATGGGATTTGCAGTACCTTCAACCAATTCATTCCCCACAGAACATTTCAGCCCCTACAAATTAGAGACCAGGCCCAAACTTGGCACACAGAGTACCCATGACCCACTCTACATCCTGGTGCAGCTTTGAGTGGGACAGACCACGGATGATGGAAGTACCTTCACTCACTTTCTGAGACCGCTGCCACCCTCATCCAATGACTGATCAAGGTCACACTTGGCACACAGAGCCTCCATGACCCACTCTACATCATGGTGCATTTTGGAGAACGGGGGACCATGGATGATGGGACTTCAACTTCCTTCCCTCACTTCCAGAGACCACTGCAACCCTCATCCAGTGAATAATCAAGACCAAATGTGACACACACAGCCCCCATGACCCACTCTACATCCTGGTGCTGTTTGGAGGAGGATGGTCCATGGCCAATGGGACTCGCAGTACCTTCACTAAGTTCTTGAGACCACTGCAAGCCACATAAACATCTAATAGGAACCAAACTTGGCACACAATGCCTTCCCAAAATAACCCGGGCACCCCCGGGTCCTCAGCTAGTAGGTTATATTTCAGAGAAAGGAACTTGAAAACCACCTCAGAGTATTATTTGGTTAAGAAAACCCTATGAAATTCATAATTGTCATAAGTCAAAAGGAGACTTGAAGGCACATTCTCACACACAAGAAATAACTATAGTAAAAACTTTCTGATTGATACATGTATAATTTTTTTGACATAGATAGATACGTGAAAGTCAAAATGTTGGGTCCTTCCCTCCTGATACAAAGAACCACGGCATGTCATTGTGGTCTAAAAATCACAAGTTACATTCAGCTCTGGGTTGCTGGTTCATTGGGTGGCTTTGGGGATGATGTTTTGATATGACCAGGAACTGTGATTGATTTATCCGACTTATGGCATCCAAATGATAGTTTTCTTGGCAAAGATGTATTTGCTATTGCTTTTCTCTAGGACTGAAACAGTGCGGCTTGTCCAAATGGATTTCCATGACTGAGCAAAGATACAACTTCTGGTCTCTCAAGAGTTGAGTTGAGCACTCAAACCATTAGTCCATGTGTTGCTGTGATTTTTCTGGGCTGTATGGCCGTGCCCTCAGAAGCATTCTCTCTGGACGTTTTGCCCACATCTATGGCAGGCATCTTCAAAGGTTGTGAGGTCTGTTGGAAATTAGGCAAGTGAGGTTTATATATCTGTAGAATGTCCAGGGTGGGAGAAAGAACTCTTGTCTGTTGGAGGAAAGTGTGAATGTTGCAATTGCAATGTCGACAACACATTAGTCCATGATTGCTAATACAGGCACTTATGAGTGCAATGCTACCCCTTTTGACTAGTGTTCCCTAGAACAGTGTTTCCCAACCGCTGTGATGCGGCACAGTAGTGTGCCATGACGAACCTCCTGCTGTGCCATGAGAAAAGCTCTCTGACTCCCTTCCTTCTCCCCTCCTCCTGCTGAACTCCTGCTGCTTGGGGGAGGAGGAGGAAGGGCTGGGCGGCGGCAAAGAAAAAGAAGAAGGGGCCGGGGCGCCGCCTCCTTTCGCCGTTTCCCCAGCCAGCCTCCAATCTGCCATGACTCCTGCCCCTCGCTCGCTGAAGCCCCGCCCACTGAAGCCCGTCCACCGCTCATGCTCCTCCTCTGTGTGGCTTCAGCTGTGGGAGAGCTGAAGCTGGGGGGAGGGGTGGGGCATGGCACGGCCTGGCTCTGCCCCCTCCCCCCGGCTTCAGCTCTCCCACAGCTTCTCCAGCTTTGAGGGGACAGTGCCAAGCCAGCATTGTGCAGGCTCTGCCACCGCTGGCTTGGCATTGCCCCCTCAAGTTTGGAGAAGCTCTGGGAGAGCTGAAGATGGGAGAGGGGGCGGGGCATGGTGCAGCCTGGCTCCTCCCCCTCCCCTGGCTTCACCTCTCCCACAGCTTCTCCAGCCTTGAGGGGACAGTGCCAAGCCAGCATCGTGCTGGCTCTGCCACCACTGGCTTGGCATTGCCCCTTCAAGGCCGGAGAAGCTCTGGAAGAGCTGAAGCCGGGGGAGGGGGCAGGGCATGGTGCGGCCAGGCTCCTCCCCCGGCTTTGGCACTCCCAGCAGCTGCTCCCAGCAGGCCACCATCCCCCAGCCGTTCTTTACTGTGTTAGAGTGTCATTTTGTGTCATTTTGGTTAGTGGTGTGTCCCCGGGTTTTTTTAATGTTAAAAGTGTGCCGCAGCTCAAAAAAGGTTGGGAAACACTGCCCTAGAAACACTGCTGCTGATGCTGAGGATAATATACAATAGCCTTATTCTCCATGCTATCTTAGCGGCATCACTTAACACAAATTTGAAGCTATAGATTTGTACTACGTACTAATAATGCTTCCCGTTACTTAACTTCATTGGATGGTCCCAGTTTTATGTGTTATGAGGGACAAAATCCTCTACCTGGCTGTTTTTTCCACACTGCAAACATTTTTATGCACCTCTGTTATGACCCTCGCATTTGCTTTTTTACAAGCTACAAAACCCTAAATCTTTTAACCTTTGCTCAGTCCCTTGATCCTCTTGGTTGTCCTTCCTCCAGAAACAACATGATGGAAATGAAGTTTGCTATGACCCTGTCAGTAATGCTAGGAAAGGAATCTTGGGCATTAAAATTAGCTTGTAAAATCTACTTTTTAGCTTCTCTGTGACAAAAACCAGTACGAAATGTAAATGACTACCAGATGTGGACAAAAGCTTTTAGCTATCCTGTATTTTGGGTTCTCACATATTTTGTTTCACTGCTGCTTAACATTTAATGGTGTTGGTTGAAGACAGATAACCACATACCAAATTACAATTTAACATGTGGTAAATCTGCTTGCTTGTAGTGTCATGTCAGACAACAATAGAAACAATAGAAAAATATATATTTTCTTTACTGGATACTTATGAGGGTTAATGATGAATTGAAGAATTTTTCAAGGCTAGATTTAAAGGTAGTTGACTGCCTGGAGCAAAGGCACCCAAAGTGATTAGAAGTAAAACCATATCACATCCCATTTTCCTTTTGGCCGTCTTTTTAAATTTTGGGGATATTTTAGGATTGCAGAAGCAAAGGCCCATTTTTAATTATTGTTTTGGGGAGAAAACCTGTCAGAAATATTAAAAAATTAACTAAGTATTATGAATTACAAAAATGTAAGTTGAGCACTGAAAGGGTTAGATCACTGATTCTCAAAGTGGGCGGTACCATTCCCTGGTGGGCGGTGAGGCGATCCAAGGGGGCGGTGGGAGGCTCAGGGGAATTTAGGGGGTGGTGAACCCCTTTAAGGGGGCGGTGAATGATTGGCCATTTAGGAGCGGTCGCGTGGCCCTCTTCTTTGGCCCCACCCCTTTCATTTTGACCCCCACACGCAGTGCAGTGCGAAGGCCTCAGCGTCCTCCGGCGGAGCCTCCCCACCACGGCGGAAGAAAGCGCCGCCTTCCCTGGCGGAGGCAATTCATTCCAAACCCGTCCAGTATTTTCTGTTGGTCATGGGGGTCCTGTGTGCCAAGTTTAGCTCAATTCCATTGTTGGTGGAATTCAAAATGTTCTTTGATTGTAGGTAAACCATAAATCCCAGTAACTACAACTCCCAAATGAGAAGGGCTATTTTCTCAAAACTTCGCCAGTTTTCAAATTTGGGCATATTGAGTATTCGTGTCAAGTTTGGTCCAGATTCATAGTTGTTTGGGTTCTCAGTTCTCTCCAGATGGAGGTGAACTACATCTCCCCTAAATCACTGCCAATTCCTCCCAAAGAAGCTCAGCTTGGAAGCAAAGAAGAATGTATAAAGAACTTTATTTATTTTCTGTTGGTCATGGGGGTTCTCTGTGCCAAGTTTGGTCTAGTTCTGTAATTTGTGGGGATCTCAGTGGTCTGTGAAAGTCAGAGCTGAGTCGATTGAAGGTACTGCAAATCCCATCATCTGTTGTCCATACTCCCCCAAACATATTGTTTTTGTGATTAATCACTATGCTTTAATTATGTTCAGGTTGTAACAATGAAAATACATCCTGCATATTAGATATTTGCATTAGAATTCATAAGAGTAGCAAAACTATTTATGAAGTAGCAACGAAAATATGGTTGGGGGTCACCACAACATGAGGAACCTTATTTCGGGGTCCCAGCATTAGAAAGGTTGAGAACCACTGCATCAATACATATATCTTTCTGTTTAATTGCTATTACATTTTTAAATAATAATTTATAGGGGGCGGTGAGTAAAAAAATTTTTGGAAAGGGGGCGGTAGGCCAAAAAAGTTTGGAAACCATTGGGTTGGATGAATGCAATGACTCGGCAACGCTGCAGTTCTATATAAGCAGGTGTGCCTGTAGCTTAGTCGCTGTCAGTCTGAGGTAAACCTCAGTGGGAGAAAGGCCTCAGTCTGTGAGAAGGTCTCATAATGTGAGGTACGCCTTAGTCCAGTGTTTTTGAGCCGTGGCACATTTTTTACATTTACAGAATCCTATGGCACACCACCAACCAAAATGACACAAAATGACCCTCTAACACAGTAATACATATAGTTAATATGTTTTTAAATGTATTTATACACTCAGTGTGAAACCTGGGCCTGTTTTGATGAAAACAACATAGATATCCTGGCAGGAATGGCAGAAAGACACAAACTTCCCACACAGAACTCCCATAACCAAGAGAAAATACTATAAAAGTTTGGTGGGCATTGACCTTGAGTTTTGGAGTTGTAGTTCATCTATATCCAGAGAGCACTGTGGACTGAAACAATGTTGGATCAGGACCAAACTTGGCATGAATACTCAATATGCCCAAATGTGAACACAGATGAAGTTTGGGGAAAATAGACCTTGACATTTGGGAGTTACAGTTTCTGGGAATTATAGTTAACACACAAACAAAGAGCATCCTGAACTCTTGCAACAATGGAGCCCGAGTGGAGAAGAAAATATGTTCAGCAGGAGGGGAAGAAAGGGTATTGGAGGTTCCAATTTTCCACGGCACACCTGATGATCGCTCACGGCACACAAGTGTGCCACAGCACACTGGTTGGGAAACACTGCCTTAGTCTATGAGAAGGCCAAGTGTGAGAAGCCCTGGTGAGAGAAGCCCCAAGTCGAAGACCTTGTTTGTAAAGCTGTGTGTAAAGCTACTGTGTGAAGCTCCTGTGTAAGTCTAGTGTGAGAGGAAGCTCTGTGAGAGCGAAGCTAGAAGCTATTTATCTGCATAAGAAAGAAGCCCATCTTGGAAGCAAAGAAGAAAGTATAAAGAACTTTATTTGTGTTATAGAAACCTTGCTATTGTAAATAGTGTAACCATATTCAAGCCTCCCATGGAAGAGATAACATTGATCTATGTGTTTTTGTTCTTTTTATGACTTTGGGCTACTGGTGCTGGGTCACGCTGCTGCTAATAAGTTACTCTGCTGTACATTTATGAGGAGGGCCTTTTGTTAATAAGCCAACTTGCCTAACAAAACCACCTTTTTGGGGGTAGGAAATCTGGGGGTTCAGCTGGTTTTCTCAGGATCAATTGCAGTGCTTCCCAGATGTTGTTACATTAGATATGAGCAGAGGACTCCCAAGCTTTTTTTTAATGCAATCCTGGACTTATCTAGACTTCTGGGCTGCCTTTCGAAAGGAAAAAAAAGAGGTGAATTGTGTCACTAGAAGCATAGAAGAAAATCCATTAACACTCACAGAATTATGATGGGATCTATTTATTTATTTACGATATTTATAGCCCGCCTTTCTCAGCCATACGGTGACTCAAGGCGGGTTACAGATTGACATAATTCAATGCCAGGCATTCTTAAAAGTGCCATTAAAAACAGTCAACATGACAATATAAAACATATATAAAAACTATTAAAAACGTTATCCAGGAACATCATCTGGCCATTCCATGTTCATCATTCATAGTTATGTGTTATCTATTCCACTGCATTCTCAAAAGCTTGCTCAAAGTGCCAGGTCTTTACTTTTTTCCAGAAAGTTGGGAGGGAGGGGGCCGATCAAATACCCCTGGGGAGGGAGTTCCATAGTCAGTGGGCCACTACTGAGAAGGCCCAGTCTCTGCCAATTGTGCTTGCAAGGCAGGCAGGATCGAGAGCAGGGCTTCCCCAGACGATCTTAAGCTACTATGTGGTTTATAGGAGGAGATAAGTTCAGTTAGGTAAGCTGGGCTGGAATCGTTTAGGGCAGTGTTTCTCAACCTGGGGGTCGGGACCCCTGGGGGGGGGGTCGCAAGGGAGTGTCAGAGGGGTCGCCAAAAACCACCAGAAAACACAGTAATTTCTGTTGGTCATGGGAGTTCTTTATGGGAAGTTTGGCCCAATTCTATCGTTGGTGAGGTTCAGAATGCTCTTTGATTGTAGGTGAACTATAAATCTCAGAAACTACAACTTCCAATTGTTAGGGTCTATTTTCCCCAAGCTCCACCAGTGTTCACATTTTGGGCTTATTGAGAATTCGTGCCAAGTTTGGTCCAGATCTATTATTGTTTGGATCCACAGTGCTCTCTGGATGTAGGTGAACTACAACTCCTAAACTCAAGGTCAATACCCACCAAACCCTTCCAGTATTTTCTGTTGGCCATGAGAGTTCTGTGTTCCAAGTTTGGTTCAATTCCATCATTGGTGGAGTTCAAGGGGCTCTTTGATTTGTAGGTGAACTATTTATTTATTTATTTCAGGATTTTACCCCGCTCTTCTCAACCCCCGAGGAGGGACTCAGAGCGGCTTACAGTAAGGCGCAATTCGATGCCCACACAGTAATAATATGAGACCCCAGAACCCTTCAACAATTAAAATACATTAAAATACAATTACCTAAACATCATACGCATTCATTCCAGATTAAAACAATGTTCTGTCCTTAAAAGCATTGGCCCTATTCATCCACTTTCCATTAAAATCCCATCTAAAGTGCTGCCTTGTGCTGGTGTGCAAACGCCTGGTCCCACAGCCAGGATTTTACTTTTTTCCTGAATGCCAGGAGGGATGAGGTGGATCATACATCGATAGGGAGTGCATTCCACAGGCGGGGAGCCACCACTGAGAAGGCCCTATCCCTCGTCCCCACCAGCCACATTTGAGAAGTTGGCGGGAGCGAAAGCAGGGCCTTCCCGGATGATCTTAGAGTACGAGGTGGGATGTAGCAGCTGATGCGTTCGGACAAGTAAGCTGGGCCAGAACCGTATATAACTATAAATCCCTGCAACTACAACTCCCAAATTATCAAATCAACCTCCCCCCCCCCAACCTTAGCAGAATTTTGACGTATCTGGTATTTGTGCCAAATTTGGTCCTGTGAATGAAAATATGTCATTCATATGGGATATTTACATTATGATCCACAACAGTAGCAAAAATACAGTTATGAAGTAGCAACGAAAATAATATTATGGTTGGGGGTCACCACCACATGAGGAACTGTATTAAGGGGTCGCAGCATAAGGAAGGTTGAGAAACACTGGTTTAGGGCTCTATAACAATATTTGGAAATTTAAGGTTGAGTGCCACTAGTGATGGGTTTGCCATGGGGTACCCCTCCCTTGTAGAGCCAGGTAGAGTTATTTCTGGGGAATATAAGTAACCATGCTAGTTGAGGAGTTCTGGGAGAGTTGCAGAGTGAAAAGCAACAATACCTGTTTTTGTTTTGGGGCTGTTTATTCAGCTGCCGCCTGCTTAGCAACTAAAAACAATACTATAAACTATTAATCTTCATTTGCAAGGCAGCAACGCTGACCAGTGTCATCAGTGTTGCTTTATGGTTATTATTTTTGGGCAAATGTCCAATGTCAATGCCCATTAATCAAACACTGTACAGGTGAGTAGTGACTACAAGCAAAAGGATATATGCAAATGTATCATTTTATATTACAGGAATCAATCATGCACACATCAATCATTAAATGGGCTACAGAGGCATTCAAAAGTTCAGTACATGGAGTGTAGATGTCAAAGATCCTCCTTGTCTGAAGTGCCATTTTTTCTAGGGGGGGGGGGTGGTTCTAAATATTTTGTAATAGGAATTGATAAGGAATTATGAACTGAAGATTTTGGGGTTTGGCTTTCTCCAGTAATATAATAATGGATAATTACTCACTTTGATACAATTAGAACTTGGAACTAACATATTACTTCTCGCTAATTCCTTTTTTAAATTCACTAAAATTATTTCACAGCTATGACTTAAAAAGAGATTACGTATATTCTTCTAGGAGGTAACTATAATATTAATATTCACTCAAATACACACTGGGGGGAAGAATTTGAAGACATGGACCCTGTTAGTTTGGCATGACTATTCACACCAAGGTCTGTTCCGAGATTCTTTATTCCATGCAGGCATGTAGCCGGGGGGCTTTAGGGGCTTCAGCCCCCCCTGAAATTCTCAGGGTGGTCCGCGAGAATGCCTTACTGGTACATTATTTAAACTGTTATGTTTATTCATATCATGATCTGATCACCATGCTCAATATATCCCATGTGCATGGGGCTATTGGGATAACGATACAAAAGGTTTGCTAGTGTAGTCCCTCTCCCACTCAGACTCAGCCCCCATCAAACTTATACACCCCCCATCAAAATCCTGGCTACGACCCTGATTCCATGCATCTGGGAAATAAGCTTAGTCAATGAAAGCTTGTGCTGTACCAACGACTACTAGTGTGCACATACTCTGCAGAATTAATACAGTTTGACACCACGTCATCATGGTTCAGTGCTGTGGAATCATGGAAGTTGTAGTTTTACAAGATGCTTCTTCTCTGCCGAAGAGTGCTGGCGCCTCACCAAACCACAACTTCCAGAATTCCATAGCATTGAATCATGGCAGTTAAAGTGGTTTCAAGCCACATGAATTCTACAATGTAGCTCCACCCTAAGATGCTATAGGATCACTCTGCATACTGATATTTCAGACTAATGTGGTTATATCTTTACATTCTAACCCCAGTGTGTAGGAGTGAATCTTAATGACTCCTGTTTAATTTTTGGCTGTATTATTAATATAATGCCTTCTGGGCATTGTTGGCTCATGTTCTGACATGAAAGGGACTCATTCTGCCTTTGTGTGCTGAGCTTCTACCATTGCTTGGCCCATGAGTTACTCAGAACGTGCAACTGATATTCTTTTCTAATGTGTATGTTATCTCTTGGGCATGTTAAGCTCTCTAGCCTGAAAGTGGGCAAAGCTCTGTAGCGGTGGGCCACTGGTGTTTTATAGTTTCTTTATGCCTCAATGTTGGGTTTTTTAAAACTTGGTCACCATTAAGACGTATGTTGCATTCCCTCAATTTCTGGTTTGAAATCTAGCTGTT
>JARBWK010000012.1:55420381-55643987 GCA_030556195.1 Anolis apletophallus | reverse complement strand
AGACCGTCACCGTTCGGAAAGTAGAGACTGAGACGCGGGCCCTAGATCGTCGAGGCCCGGCCGAGGATTAAGAACGCCCCGTGGGAACTGATCCTCAGTTCTCCGGCCACGTCTGATCTGAAGGGCGTGAAAGCGGAGTGAACCACGGAGCTTAGTTTGGCTCGCCTTGGACCAAGACCTTGCCTTGATATTGATTCGCATTGCTGCGGATACCTTGCTTTGTTCCGGAGGCAATCCGGGAATTTGCCTAGTTTTTTGCCACGTTTGCTTTTGGAACTATCCTTTGGAACTTTGCTTTCGTGGTGGACTACAGCTTTGCTGTTTGCTTGATTCTTTGATCTCTTCAAGAGAATTGTCTTTTGGACCTTTTTATATTCAATAAAATTAGTTAGCCTTTGCTACGTCTCCGTGTGTGTGTTAAAGGGGCAGTACTAAGTCGGTGATTGTGACACTTTCTATATATGTTGTACGTCTATGGCATTGAATGTTTGCCATGTATATGTGTATTGTAATCTGCCCTGAGTCCCCTTTGGGGTGAAAAGGGCAGAATACAAATACTGTAAATAAATAAATAAATGACTAGTGGTAAATGAAGGAGTATATATGAGGATCAAAAGACCTCCATTCTCCTATACTATGGCTTTCTTGCCAAACTAGAAATCCCCTTGTAAGCTGTGAGTGACACTGAAGTGTTTATCAGAGCCTTTTGAAAAAGGTCTTATGACTTAGATCCATATGTGTTCTCAGCGTTAAGGTTATAATAGGAGTCGCAGTGGCGTAATGGGTTAAACCGTTGTGCCAGCTGAACTGCTGACCTGAAGATCGGCAGTTCAAATCCGAAAGACAGAGTGAACTCCCGTCTGCCAGCACCAGCTTCTCATGTGGGGACATGAGAGGAACCTCCCAGGATGGTCACACATCCTGGGCAATGTCTCTGCGGACTGCCACTTTTCTCACAGCAGAAGTATTTTCTCAAGTCGCTTTTGACACAATTTTTAAAAAGCATTAAGGTTATAATCTTTAACTAGATCCAAAAGTCCACACATCCTCTATATCAGTGTTTCCCAACCACTGTGCCGCGGCACATGACTGTGCCATGAGCGATCACCTGGTGTGCCGTGGGAAAACCACTATTCCCCCCTTTCTTCCCCCTCCTGCTGAACTCCTGCTGCTGCTGCTTGTGGGGGGAGGAGGAGGATGAAGGGCCGGGTGGCGGTGAAGAAGTGACTGGGGTGCCGCCTCCTTCGGCCGTTTTCTTGTTTATGTGTACCAACTATTTCTACATTTGGCATTGGCTGGACGTGACAGCCTTTCTAGTGGCTGTGTAACAACTCTCCTGTTCACCAGTTATACATGACGGACTCATCTAATGCCCACCTGGAATGATACAGGAGCATATATATTGAAGGTGGAAGCCTCATTATTGTTCCATGAGGTGTATTGATGCATAAGAACAGTACTAGTGGACCACTTTGAAGCTATATGGACACATTTTTTCTAAACACAGAGACTGACAGCTGTTGAGCAAGACCTTCATGTGTGTCTTTCTGCCTTTCCTGCCAGGATATCTATGTTGTGTTCATCGAAACAGGCCAGGGTTTCACACTGAGTGTATAAATACATTTAAAAACATATTAACTATTTGCATTACTGTGTTATATGAGAACACATTGTGTCCTTTTGGTTGGTGGTGTGCCCCAGGATTTTGTAAATGTAAAAAGTGTGCCGTGGCTCAAAGAAGGTTGGGAAACACTGCTATATATGACTAGGAACTCTCCTCCCTTTAATTTCAGATAAAGATCATTTTAGTTCATTATATGTATATAAATTAAATATTTTTTAAATAAAAGGTGAAGATATTTTAAATCGTTCTGTATGTAAAGATAGAATATATAGACACCTCCAAGCACAACTAATTAGCTTGAACATTATAGTTAAATACTCTGAACACTTTTACCCACTTGTGATTTACAGTTTTAGTGCTGCATTAAAATCTACATATGAGTCATGCACTGTGGAAAAGAATCATAACTCTTAGTTTTAAACCAAAAATATGGTCTGCTGTCTCTTTATGAATAATGACAAGTAGGAAATGTTCTCCTGTTAAAATATATGGCTGTATACTTTCTCTCTCCTGGGTCATTGTACCTTTCAATTGAAGGGCATTGTACTTATTTTTGCAATTGCTTAACTTATTATTTGCAATGGAGGGGTACTTTAACTCTTAACAAGGGTTTTATTCACTCTAATTCAATGATTCCCAGCTTTGAGTTGCCAAATGACATTAGACTATCACTTTTATCCCCTCTGCCATTACTCATGTTGGCTAGAAGTTGATGGGAATTGTAGTCCAACATCTTGTTTGGAATCATACAAAGAAAAGTGTGCATGTCTGCTTATGTGTGTAATTACACTCTCCTTCTCACATTGACAACATAGTTTTATTACTAATTCTATAATGCATTGGGTAAAAGCTGATCCAAGAGCTGGGATAAGTTATATTAGCCAAGACTTTCAACAAACTTGGGTGCATCTACAGTACAGAATTAATGAAGTTTGACACCACTGTAAGTATCATGATCCAATACTATGGGATACTATGAGCTGTAGTTGTATAAAGTCTTTAACTTTCTTTTCCAGATATTGCTGGCTATGATTAAATCACAAATTATAAGGAGCTAAAAAGCACAAATGACAAATGTCTCCTGAGATTCAATGCAAACAAATAGCAATAAAAGATTCAATGCCTGCTCAATGTCTGAACGTTAGCATCCTTCGACAAGCCTTCTATGCTAGTTATTTGTTATGTATATAATCCAGATTGCTTGGTATATTGTATATGTATGTTTTGTGTTCAGATCTTGGACTATTCAGACTGAGACTCCATTTTAGAAGTCAGAGTATTGTCTGTACTGTGTTGAGTTTGTGTGTGTCGTATGTTTTAGAGAAGTCAGAGAAGAGACTGCAACAGAATGCCTTCGAGAACTTACTGTTTAAACTTTTAACTTCTTACTTACTGTCTGAGTATGATGACTGTGCAAGTGTAGTGTCTTGATAGTGGATACATAGGGGACTGTAGTGAGGACATTGGTTTCCAGGTGGAAGACGATCCAGGTCAGGGTTGGCTTGACCCACCTTCCTCTTGGCATGTTTCTCCCTTTTGCCCTCCATTTGTATCTCTCCAAATTTCCTAGCACTACTGGCCACAGCTGGCCGCCAGTTAGAGTGCTCAAGGGCCAGAGCTTCCCAGTTTCCACTAATAAGCCACAGTTTCAACTAATAAGCAATGTACCTGTATGTTGAATACATAAAGTTTGTAAGCAAACCAACTATGTTATTTTTAACAAAGACTAATTATTTTTGGTCTCTTGAGAGCATGATTTAAAATTAAATATATTTTATGGAAGAGTAGATGTTTTTGGGCAACTGAAATAACACTTCTCAAGATCTTCTATATGTGCATTGTGCATTATGATGCACATAATTATGCCAATGCACATAATGCACATTATATGTGCATTATATGCATTGGCATAATCTTTGTTCATAAGAGTTCAAAGAGATAACCAGGTATCTTGGCTTTTCTTCACGAACAAAGATTCAGGAAGGACTCACCCCACACTTTCTATTCAGAAGTTTGATGTGTCCTTCGGGCCTGTGCAATGGGTTTTTCTGGTGGAGCACAGTGTGCACAGAACTAGCCTCACCCTTTAAACCAAAGGTTCATCTGCCAGGGCCTAGCAAGCTTGGACTGTGGGAGCAAAGTCCTCAGGTTGTAGGTTTGATTAGTTACCTTCTCTTAGATAGTTAACCTTACCTGGTTAGACGAGCACCATCTGCCCAGGTTTGAATTTAGAGTTTTCCTTCTCTTAGGATGGTTGCCAAAAGGCTAGAGAGCCCATCCTGCCCATTGACGCTCTTTGTCAGACCCTTCGGTTGTGACCTGTCTGGCATGGGAGGCCCTACCGGTGACTATTATGCCACCGCCAGCATAGCTCAAAACTTCATTAGGGTATGCAAGCCTCTTTCCCACAACAAGGGGGTGCCAATGGAGAGGACCAGGTATACCAGTCTAACAATTGAGAAACCCAATTTTCCTTGCATGAATACTAATGGATATAGACCACTAAAGAGAAGATTAGCTCAAATGAAGTTTTAGCTCTTCTCAGATCATACTTTACAAAAGGGTTGTGATTTTCCAAATGGTAGTGAAAGCCAATTGATTTCCAAAAGATCACGCTTCCAAAAGGCTTTGGAGATTCTGGTTTTCCAAAAGGTTATGATCTCAAAGGTCATCCTTTCCCGAAAAGGTTGTGCCTTTCCCAAAAGATTGTTGATGCCTTTCCAAAACTGAAGGCTTGTACAAACAGTTGTGTTTCAACTTCTATCTAAAAGATGGGCAAGAAGGAAAAGTAGATCTCAACCAGAAAAGAATTGGGAATTCATCATATAATCGGGTTAAAAAGCCTAAACTTTTTGACACATCGATAGATACCTCTATGTTTACAGCATTGATTGTACAGAGTCATGGTTAGAACTGTGTGTGTGTGTATAATACTTTTGGAACTTCAGACTTCCAAAAGAGTTGGGATCAAATGTTAGATCCCTGCTATTCATAGAAGAAAAGTGAAATTGGTCACAAGCCGTGCTTAAAGTAGATCTCCAGATTCTGGCCTTTGCATCTTTTTTAAAAATCAGACCCATTCCTCAATTCCCTCTGTTCTGCTATGCTGGGAGTTTAGTGCTCTTCATAGCCCGAAGGGATGATACATTATAAATATCTTTCAAAAGCTTGTTTTCTTGGTTACTAAGAGACTCTGGAATATATTAGAGACTATGGAATGTTAAAATCACATAATTGCTACTCAGTATTACTAAATAGCGATAATGCATAGATGGGCTTAAAATTGCTCTCAAGAATAGTTGAGAGTGACAATAACAAGACAATCTTCAAGAACGTTGTCAGTCTTCTTTCTCTGACTGAAATGTCAGTATTCGCCCCACACCACAAAACGTCTCCAGAAAGTCTAGTCTTGCAACAGTTAATATTTCGGTGGCAATGTAGCTTTGATTTATTTATCTAGCACATCAGACTTAGCACTGGAACTATTGGCTTTAACAACCAGATGCAATGTGCTTAGTCTTGCTGTATCGAACCTCTAAATGTGACTACTGCCTGACCTTGTGCAAAGAAGGTTAGCAATATCTTGGCAACCCCAATAACTCAGTCATAACATTAGGGCAGCTGTTCAGCAAGTCGAACACTTCCCTTGCCATACATTTGCATGTCTTTCCCTTTCTGTTTGTCTGCCCATTAATCCATAATAGACAACACAAAGAGAGAACTAGAATTAAGAGATAATGATACACAATTATTAACAAATATTGGAATTTTGATCTATTATAAGCTTACAAGGTCTTTACAGGTTTTAACCTCTGACAAAAAGTTTGCAAGTTTGATTTTTTTTCCTAATCCAGTCTAAACACAAAAGAAATATACATCTATTCTTATATAGTTCAAAAAAGGGACGAAGTGCAACTTCTGTAACATACATTCTAATTTCAGTGGTCATCTCTATCATTAGCTGAGGGGGGGGGGGGCATTGGTCTTCGACTCCCCAAATTTCCTCGTCATTATGATCAGATGTGATAGATCAGTGTTTCTCAACCTTCCTAACACCATGACCCCTTAATACAGTTCCTCATGTTGTGGTGACCCCCAACCATGTAATTATTTTCGTTGCTACTTCATAACTATAACTTTGCTACTGTTATGAATTGTAATGTAAGTATCTGATATGTAGGGTGTATTTTCATTCACAATACCCGATACACCCAAATTTGAATACTGGTAGGGTTGGGGGTGGGATTTTGTCATTTGGGAGTTGTAGTTGCTGGGATTTATAGTTCACATACAATCAAAGAGCATTCTGAACTTCATCAAGCATGGAATTGAACCAAACTTGGCACATAGAACTCCCATGACCAACAGAAAATACTGGAAAGGTTTGGTGGGCAGTGACCTTGAGTTTTGGAGTTGTAGTTCACCTACATCCAGAGAGCACTGTGGACTCAAACAATGATAGATCTGGACCAAACTAGACACAAATACTCAATATGCCCAAATGTGATCACTGGTGGAGTTTGGGGAAAATAGACCTTGACATTTGGGAGTTGTAGTTGCTGAGATTTATAGTTCACCTACAATCAAAGAGCATTCTGAACCTCACCAATGACTGAATTGGGTCAAACTTCCCACACAGGCCAATCACAGTGGAGGAGGGCTTTTGGTTGGAGGATTCGCTTTCTGTTTCCAAAAAGGAAGACAAGGACAGGCAGAGAGATCTTCAGCCTTCCCTGGCAAGGTCACTGAGCGAACCTGGGAGCATTGGGAGGCTAAAGCATTCACAGGTTTCCAAGAAACAAATTGAGCCTCTCCGCTTGGAAATGTTTATTTTTTTTACTATTTTACTGGATTTTTCGAGAGTTGCCTCCCTCCCCCCAAAGAACTGTTTATAACAGCTTCATGACATCCATAGTTATCTGGAAGCAAGTTTCACTCAGGGTGAAATTTCACAAGGGTCTGGAGAACAAGCCTTATGAGGAGCGGCTTGAAGAGCTGGGCATGTTTAGCCTGAAAAAGAGACGGCTGAGAGAAGACATGATAGCCATGTATTAGTATGTGAGAGGAAGTCATATATATATATATATATATATATATATATATATATATATATATATATATATATATATGTTGTGTTCATCGAAACAGGCCCAGGTTTCACACTGAGTGGATAAATACATTTAAAAACATATTAACTATATGCATTACTGTGTTAAAGTGTCATTTTGTGTCATTTCGGTTGGTGGTGTGCCCCAGGATTTTGTAAATGTAAAAAATGTGCCGCAGCTCAAAAAAGGTTGAAAAACACTTCTTTAAACCAGTGGTTCCCAACCTTTTTTTAAAACCAGGAACCACTTTGACCAGGGACTACTCTCCAACATTAGTACCAAAAGGGTTACAAATCAGTTTTTGATTAACTTTAGATTTAATTTTGTTATTTGGGGTGCTGATTCAGAAAATTGCATTGGATATATCACATCAGCTCTAGTTTCTGATACAGAACATACACCATGGTCAGCACAGAGAAGGAGTAGCAGGTGGCACGAAAGGAATAGAAATAAAATAAAATAGACTAAATATAAAGGAGAAAGGCTCATGGCCCAGATTTTCATCCTCACATCCCACTGATGATCTGGGACCCACAGGTTAAGAACCACTGCTTTAGATATATTATCAAGCATAATGTTAGATGAAGTTTCCAGATCTTGTCATTCCAGATGTGCACAGTAAAGTTTCAGACATTTTTTTGTGTCAATACCATGGAGGATATGCATCAGTTTCATGATTGGCTTTTAGAAGAGACTGTGGGGACAGTGGGGCAGCTGGCTGGGAGTCAGCTGCATTAAGATCACTACTGACCGAAAGGTCATGAGTTCAAAGCCAGCCCGGGTCAGAGTGAGCTTCTGACCATTGTGTACCTTGCTATTGACATTTGCAGCCCGAAAGACAGTTGCATTTGTCAAGTAAGGAATTTTGGTACCGCCTATTAGGCTAATTTAACTAATTTACGATGCCATAAAATCTCTGGCAAGCAAGCAAAAGAATGAGGAAGTACTCCATCAGTGTCACAAATGGTCAGTGAAGCGACAGCTCCCCTGGTGGCCAGAATACCCTCATGAAAGCTGGAAAATTAAATATATGTCGATATACTGTATGTTGTGTGTCTATGGCAGTGTTTCCCAACCTTTTTTGAGCCGTGGCACACTTTTAACATTTAAAAAATCTGGGGGCACACCACCAACCAAAATGACACTCTAACACAGTAAAGAACGGCTGGGGATTGGTGGCCTGCTGGGAGCAGCTGCTGGGAGTGCCGAAGCCGGTGAGGGGCTGGAGCCAGGCTGCGCCATGCCCTGCCCCCTACCCCTGGCTTCACCTCTACCAGCAGCTGCTCCAGCCTTGAGGGGGCAGTGCCAAGCCAGCGGTGCCAGAGCCAACACAATGCTGGCTTGGCACTGTCCCCTCAAGGCTGGAGCAGCTGCTGGGAGTGCGAAGGGGGGAGGGGCAGAGCCAGGCCGTGCCATGCCCGCCCCCTCCCCCCAGCTTCAGCTCTCCTACAGAGGAGGAGCATGAGCGGTGGACGGGCTTCAGTGGGCGGGGCTCCTCCTCCATGTGGCTTCAGCGAGCGAGGGACAAGAGTCATGGTGGGAGTCATGGCGGATTGGAGGCTGGCTGGGGAAACGGCCGAAGGAGGCGGTGCTCCAGTCCCTTCTTCTTTTTCTTCGCCACTGCCCGGCCCTTCCTCCTCCTCCTCCTCCTCCTCCTCCTCCAAGCAGCAGGAGTTCGGCAGGAGGGTGGAGGAAGGGGGGCAGAGAGCTTTTCTCGTGGCACAGCAGGAGGTCTGTCATGGCACACTAGTGTGCCACGGCACACTGGTTGAGAAAGACTGGTCTATGGCATTGAAAGTTTGCCATGTATATGTACATTGTAATCTGCCTTGAGTCCCCTGCGGGGTGAGAAGGGCGGAACATGAATATAAATACTGTAAATAAATAAATAAATAAATTTTGAAAATTAATTGGAAAAGCAGAAATGTTCACATTTGAAACAATACAGTGAGAAAATCTGGCAGTGTCTCTCTGTATCTTTTTACCGATTCTCTTACATTCTAGCTTTTGGACTCTCTAGTGATGAGAAAATAGTAAAAATATAAATATGTAATTTATTTAAAATTTGATTATTTTCATGCACTAACTAGAACAGTTGCTGTGCCCCATTAGTAGGAATTTTTAATTTGCTGTGTGAGATGAGAACACATGTCTTGGATCAGCAGCAAGGGAATGCTTGCAGCTGCATTACGTTTTCTCTCAATGCCTCCCTCCTCTAACAATCAGTTCATACGAAATTCTAGCCTCAGGGTGAAGGTATAAATGTATCTAATTAAAAATGAATTGCTATGTATGGAATCAATAACAGGCATGGCTACAATTTTAGTCTGGGAAAACCTATAAACATTAACATGGAATACGTGTTTATGTCGGGGAATGCATTTCTTGTCAATTGCATCTAATAAAGCAGAGAAAGAAAACTAGTATTTATAATAATTTGCTGAAGCACAAGTCAGATTTCAAATATGCATTTTAATGAGCAATACACAAGAGGATACACCAGAACATGTAAATGAGATGAGGGAAGGACTGAATTGTTTGTGCTAACAAGCCCACCAGAAAATAAGAAAAAAAGGAGCAAATATTTCAGTGTAAGAATGGTGCACCACAGCGAAATCGTGAACTGTGGCAGTGACACTGGTGAACTGTTTAAAATGTAAATACCTGAATATGGAAAATATGAATTGTATGTAAAAAGAGGCATGATTGTTACTATAAATATAACCTCATGTGTATTTTAATAAGCAGGAGAAGATGTTACATTTGTCTGAATAATATATATTATATAAATAATAATAATACATTTTATTTGTTACCTGACTCTCCTAACGACTTGAGGTGGGGTACAACACAGTCGTACTATATATCGTATACATATTCCACATTCATTTGTAAACAAAACATTTAAAATATTCCTTAAAACCGGGACAGTAAATAAAGAACTACACTCAGAAAACAGGAATTCCAGACAGGAAACAATAAGGGCCATCTAACACCTCCCAAGAAAGGATTCCCCCAGCCAGAAAGCAGCCAGGCTTTGAAGCTGCAAGGCCATTCAATGCTAATCAAGCTAGCCAATTGCTACATTCGCACTTGTCTCAAGCAGACAAGTTCTTTCTCCCACCCTAGACGTACCACTTGCCTAGTTTCCAACAGACTTCACAACAGACCTCTGGGGGTGCCTGCCATAAATGTGGGTGAAACGTCAGGAGAGAATGCTTCTGGAACATGGCCATACAGCCCAGAAAACTCATAGCAACTCAGTATTCCTTAAATATTTTTACAAGGTGAATCTTGAGACCCTTATAAATAAACTGATCAATATGAATTTGGATGGATTTCCTATACATTCTTTACAATTCTCTGGTTGAGAATTCTAAATACATCCCATCACCTACAAGTCCCAAAACTCTGTAAGAGGTAGCCATGGCAGCCCTTCCACACAGACATATAACCCAGAATATTGAGGCAGATAATCCACAATATCTGCTTTGAACTGGGTTATCTGAGTCCACACTGCCATATAACCCAGTTCAAAGCAGATAATGTGGGATTTTATTTTTTATGGTCTAACTAACTAGCCCATGATCCTATTTTAATATAGTTAATGCAATATTTGACTATATAAGACATTGTCCTTTGTACATGTTTATAAGTGCAAGCAGTTTGCCATGTAGATTTAAATGTAATCACGCCCAACATGGTTTTAATGTAATTTGCAGGAATATCCAATGGTCAAACTATAGCATGAATCTAGGGTGGGAGTCCTTCAAAAAGGAAAGTACATATGTTGTTACTGTACATGCTTTTCCTCACCACTGTAACTTGTATTTAGCCATGTTTTCATCATTGGAATGTTAACAAGGTTACTTTACAAGTCCAGGTTTTTTTGTGTACATGCATTCAAGTTGCCTACTGAGATGTAAATATCTTGAAGAAATTATGGGAAAAGAAAATATTCACAGGGAATTTTCATTCTTCTTGACATCCTGTTTTACACAAAGATAAATAAATGGATGGCTTCAGTCAGAACTAGTGTTATGCCAATGATGCAAATCAACCCAGGACTGAAAAGTTACTTCTTTGGTAAAGGTTTCCCCTTGACATTAAGTCTAATCGAGTCCGATTCTGGGGCGTGGTGTCCATCTCCATTTCCAAGCCGAAAAGCCAGAGTTGTCCATAGACGTCTCCTAGGTCATGTGGCTGGCATGACTGCACGGAGGGCTATTACCTTCCCGTCAAAGTGGTACCTATTGATCTACTAATATTTATTTATTTATTGCATTTACATACCACTTTTCTCCCCCCTGGGGGGACTCAAAGTGGTTCACATAAAATAAATGGCAAAATTCATGGCAAAAACACGTTTTACACTTGCATTTCCAAGCTGAAAAGCCAGAGTTGTCCATAGATGTCTCCAAGGACATGTGGCTGACATGACTGCACGGAGGGCTATTACCTTCCCGTCAAAGGGGTGCCTATTGATCTACTAATATTTATTTATTTATTTATTGCATTTACATACCTTTTTTCTCACCCCTGGGGGGACTCAAAGTGGTTCACATCAAATAAATGGCAAAATTCATGGCAAAAACACATTTTACGCTTGCATTGACTTTGTATATATTGTGCTATTCTATATATGCTTGTATCTTTAATGCACTCCTTATAAGTAATACATTTATATGCTATATGTGTATTGATGACCAGTGATTGACCTACGTGGGGAGTAGTATTTCTAGCCAGTTGCCTTTGCTGACCCTTTGTGTTTTTTTCAGGTTTTGGGATAGCTAGTACACCCAGTGTTTTTTCCATAAAACAAACCAATTAAATTACAATTAACAGTTTCACAGCAATTCCACGTATTATTATTTAAGCTGGCAAATGATTCGATGAGAAGCCAGCACACTAGAGTAAATAACAAAAAATTGGGGGGGGGGGTGCAAAATTGGATTAGCATCAGTTCAAAGAAACTGTTACTCATTTAAGGACAGAGATGTTATCCAGCATTATCTATCAATTACAAGTTTCATGTTCAGAACCATGTGGTAGGGATTTTTAAAAAATTAATATTGCTGCTCTTAAAGATACAGTGAAATCATAACTTTGTTGAATCCAGTATCATTGTTTTGGAAGACTGCAAAGCTTGGTGTTCATTTCCAATGTCTTCTTAAGCTCGAACAGTATTTTCAAAACTAAATGAAGCTTATGAAGCTTGAAATAGTATTATAGCAGAGTAGACCTGCCAGGAGACTAAAAAAAAGTTTCAGATAAGTATCTAGCATATTTACATACAGGACTGCAACTGCTGATTATGCTGAATAACTTGTGCATTGGCATTTTCTCCTGTTTTTCCCCAGGATCTATTTTCTGTGAAATAACAAAGATCTCATGACTCAGAAGTCTAGCAGACTAAACCCCCATCTACAATGACCATTTAATGCACGTTGAAGCTCGCTTCAACTGTGGTGACAGCCAAACAATGAACTTACACAAAAGTGCTAGAAAGAAAGCCCTTTATATGGATCAGTGCTCAGTAATTTGTGAAATAACACAGCAAAATCACTTTATTTAATACTGGTTTGAAACTGCATTAAATAGTCAATGTAGATATGACCTGAGAAGGTGAGAAGCCAACGGTACTGGGGAAGGAGACATTGGTCCATGAGCCAACAAGGCTTCAGCCTTTGGTCCAGAGACCTCTGATTGCCCTATCCCATTACTTCTGAGATCCCAAGAACTAATGCACCAATGCTAAGAGCAAAAATGTCAGAAGTTCCTGGACAGAAAAGGGATTGTCAGGCCAGAGAATTATCCTTTTGCATTTTTCCACCAAAGCGAAAGGAACCAGAAGTACAAAAGGGTTCAGTTCTAGATCACATCAGAAGACAATAATCATGTGGAGCTATCCTTGGTGCTACCTTGCTGCTACTTCCATAGGTTCCCTCTATCAATTTGACCATTATATAAAATACTACTAAATCATTAGATTTAGGTGGGGGTGAAAAGGTTTGCTTCACCAACAGTGGCTGTTTATTACTGGAAAGAATTAGATTATAAAAACGATAATTACACAAAATGTAAACTTGTCACGATTTTACCTTGAAAAAGGCTACAGACCCCATCTGATCTTGGGAGCTAAGCAAGCTCAGCCCTGGTTAATACATGGGTGGGAGACCACTAATTGATATCAGGTGCTGTAGGCTATATTCCAGAATAAGAAACTGGCAAAACCACCTTTGAGGATTTTTTGCCCAAGAAAATCCTATGAAATTAAGGGTGTTGCCTTATGTTGACAGACAACTTGAAGACACACAGAGAGACAGATCGTTGACAATATGAATTATCAAATTGAATTTGACTCAGGATCACTAGAGTATGGCTTTACAATCTATTGTGGGCAGTATTGGCAGCAGTACCACAGACTTCAGTATCAGTCATGTTGATTTCATCTACCAGTGTTGCCAACAAAATACTCAATTGTGTTCTTCTACCAAACACTTGGCATGGTTATTAGGGAGCAGCAAGGAAAGATCAGGATTTTTGAGAGCATTACCAATTGAAACATTTCATGTATTGTCAAAGGCTTTCATGGCTGGAAACACTGGGTTGTTGTAGATTTTTTGGGCTTTATGGCCATATTCTAGTAGCATTCTCTCCTGATGTTTCACCTGCATCTATGGCAGGCATCCTCAGAGGTTATGAGGTCAAGACCTCACAACCTCTGAGGATGCCTGCCATAGATGCAAAAAACACACCCTACAACAACCCAGAAACATTTCTTATTGGACTGGTCAACTCTCCAGGCAATGCCAATGCAGTGCAACCATTATGTACCAAATATGACTCAGCATTTAGTCAAGAGGGGGTTATTTAAGAAGTGACAGGTTCATCTGGCTATTCAACCACACCTAAAGGTTCACCCATTTCTGTATTCTTTAAGGGAGGCCATGGACAATGAGATGGTGTACTTTTTCCAGTGGCTTTCAGTGAGTAGAACATTCCCATTGTGTACGTGCATATAAATCCACATACCTTCTCAAGACATATTTTGTTTGTATCTAAAGAGATCATGTTTGCTATGAGTTAAATATATATTATATGTGTGAATATTTGTATTAATACAAATAGCAACAGTACAACATGGTAACCAGTCATTGTTAATTATTGCTTTGATCAGCAGCTTCCAAGAGTGCCAATGTTATAAGTTGTCTTGATTGCATCTTGAGTAACACATTTGAAAAATTGGAAGCTGATCTAGTAGGAGTATTAATAATAATAACAACAACTTTATTTTTATACCCTGCCACCATCGCCCTGAATAGACGCAGGGCAACTTACAAGGGGACAAGCCTGAAAATACAGATTTAAAAATTAACAATAAAATAAAATGAAAACAAACTAAAATAAAATCGACAACAAAATCAGAATAACATTACAATCACAGTAACATTTTAAAAACAGTATCATGGCTGAATGGTTATGTGCTGAATGTGGGAGGATCAGGGAATGTGCAATCGTACCTAGATAGAGCCCAGGAAAAGTGCAAGATGCACTTCAATTCAATTAAGGTCACAGCTAGGAGGGTAATGTCCTTGGGCATTTACAATAACAGGATTACAGGTGGGAGGTGAAAGAACTATGGTGAAATCGATCAAATTCTCTAGGGCAGTTAATCCAGGGCTGTCCAACTGGCGGCCCCGGGGCCGGATCCGGCCCCGTAGCCTGTTGGACACGGCCCCACCTATGCCCTCAGCCACCATTTTTAAATTTTAAAAAATCGATTTTTTAAAAAAAAATGGCGGCCGGGGGGGGGGGAGGGGGAGGCGGGGCAGGGTGGAGGAAGAGAGCTAGCTCCTCCTCCTTTCAGCACCCCCCTACCTAGGGGGGGGAGCCGCGAAAAGGGCAGAAGGCGGCGCCAAGAGCAGCGCGTCACAGGCCTGGCGTGACGCGCTGCCCCTTGGCGCCGCCTTCTGCCCTTTTTCGCGCCTCCTTCCTAGGGGGAGGGGGCGCCGAAAGGAGGAGTAAGGCGGCGCCAAGAGCAGCGCGTCACAGGCCTGGCGTGACGCGCTGCTCTTGGCGCCGCCTACTCCTCCCGGCGCCGCCCTCCGCCCTAGGGAAGGGGGTGCCAAAAAGGAGGAGTAGGCGGTGCCAAGAGCAGCGCGTCACGCCAGGCCTGTGACGCGCTGCTCTTGACGCCGCCTTCTGCCCTTTTTCGGCCGTTTTAGGAGGGGGGCGGGGCCTGGGCTGGGGGCGGGGCCTGGGGGCAGGGCCTGGGGGGCGGGGCCGAGAGGCCCCTAGGTCATCAGTGACCTCTTATCCGGCCCTGGACCCCGTAGAAGTTGGACAGCACTGGCCTAATCAAATGCACAGCAGAACATCCAGGTTTTTAACTTCTTGCAGAAAATGGAAAGGGTAGGTGCCAATCTGATCTCTTTGGGTAGCGAATTCCAGAGCCAAGATGGCCTCCTCTCTCATTTCCATCAGCCACACTTGAGATGGCAGCGGAAGCAAGAGCAGAGCATCCCCAGTTGATCTTAAAGAACATGCTGGTTCGTAGGGGAAGATGCAATCTCGAAGATAGGCAGGTCCTACTAAGAACCGAGGGTGTTTACATTTTTCAATATCAAGTTAAACATTTGTGTAACCAACCAACTTTTTTCCAAACATAAAATATGTCGTCATAAAACCACTCATCTCTGATGAACACTTCATCACTGCATTCATTTGTAGCTATGTTGCCATACTATTCAAGGTTCCTGGATGCTCTACAATGATGAAGTTCTTGTTTTCAGTCCTTGGATCACTACAATGTGTATTCAGTCCTTGGGTCACCTTAGTGTATCAAAATATGGCAAATGTGCTGTGGAAGGCTCAGTTCACCTCTGAATGAATACATTGTCTCTTTCCAGATAATTTGGGAGCCTAATTATCTGGTTGATCATTGTTTGTGACTGTGGATTGGGAGGAGAATGTCTTAATAAAACCTCTTAGATGTCTGCCGTTCCTCCTGAATAATTCAGGGTTTGCTGCTAATTGTAGTTTCCTATTTTGAAAGCTTTCCATATTATAAATGGCATTCTTTAAAGAATTGCCTCTGATGAAATACTCCATTTGGTTGTGAGCTTATACTGCATGTGGCCAATTCTTAGTCATAAAGTAAGAAGGGAAGAAAGAAGATAAAATGGTCTCTGTGGATTATGGGCAGTTCTTGTTTTGCTGTTCAGCAGGTTTTTTTTCTGGGTATCTGTAGTTCAACAAAGGCTTCAAAAAGTTCATTATTAAACTTGATTTCCTGGGATACAAGGCAACTAACACAGTAAAATGGGTGCTAAATAAGGAAAAACATACAGAATAGAAACATTAATAGATAATTAAACCAATACCACATTAATGACCTCATTAGACAGGGTAAAAACAGTGTCCTAGGACACTTCTGGTGTAGGCCCCACCCGCAACCAGGGCGAAAGCATTGCTGGATGTTTTCACTCCAACATGGAGGCTTTCTGTGTTGTGCTGGCTTCAATGGAGCCACAACAAGGCCTCCCCGTGAGGGAAATGCTATCTCAATGTGATGCGGAAAGTATTGTGGACAGGGAGCTGCACACGGGCCAACAGATTCACTCTTCTGCTCCCTCTTTTCTTGCAGCAGCCAGGTTGCTTTCTGATAAGGTCAAACAACAATTTAAGACATGCATATGACCTCCATATCCATGGGGAATAAATCCAAAGACTCCCAGTGGGTACATGAAGATGCAGACAATAATGAAATATTTTTTTAGTATATTTGGATTAGATGGCTACCATAGCAACAGTGGTAAAGAACCTAGAGGAATCAATACATGGAACGGTTTGTGGGTATATCTAGACTCTCCAATGCTATTGTATAGCTTGCGTGGACTAGAAGAATATCATGCAATCGCACTGCAGGACTTAGCAAGGTAATCAAACACTTCTGTGGGGATATTTCTTGAAACATAAGTGAAAATGTGGTCATTGAATCTATGGGTAAAGAGACTACATTGTATGATTGTATGGTTAAAAATAAAACAAAACAACTAAAACAGTAGATTGAAAACCATACAGGACTCCGTCTTTCATTCCACCTTTGTTGGTCTTCCCCCAATCTCCAGACCAGAGAGGACAAAAAAGAGCAATAGAAAAGCACAAACAGAGGTATAAGTGGGAAGCTAACCACTGAATCTAAGCCACAATAAAGTTGGGAACACAGGGTGGAGCAAAAGCAAAATAGGTGGGACCAGATGTAAATCTTATTGGTAAGCATATGAAGGATACAAACTAAACTTCAATTATATTTACCCAGGAATAAGCCACAGTGCCACAGCTTTTGGAGCTAAATAGCTGAGCTACGGAGTAAGAAGGACCCAGTCCTTTCCATGCTTGGTTGTAGGGCAGTGATTCCTAACCTGTAGTCCATGGACCACCAGTGGTCCACAGCCTCACCATTACTACACCATTGCAACGAGAGCAACTGGTCTCGTAAAATCCTCTTATTGTGCCGAGGCTTATTAAATATAGTTTTCTGTGGATGTACAGATGGCAACTACTGGATGGCATATGATCTGTATCAGAAATTCGAGCTGATGTGGTCTATTCAATGCAATTTTCTGAATCAGCACCCCAAATAACCAAACTGAATCTAAAGTCGATCAAAAACTGATTCATAACCTTTTTGACACTAATGTTGAAATGGTCCATGGTCAAAGCGGTCCCTGGTCAAATGGTTCCTGATCAAAAAAAGTTTGGGAACCACTGCTTTAGAGGAAGGATTCTCTGATCCCATCTGCCACTGGAATAACAGAGAAGAGGAACAAGAGGTGCTACAGTCAACTGCTCTTTGGACTACAGCAACAAAAATTATATATTGATGTCAGATACAGGGGATATTGTAGAAATTGTCTACTTCATCAATACCAAGGCCACCAAGATGTCAAGTATGTGGACACTATTGGTGGGTAACAAGAGTGCATTCCAGACATAATTGTGAAATTAAAGGATGTTAGCTGTTATTCTCTTTCCGGATCAATTTTCTAACCACCCGTGTTAAATTTTACTAGACAAGCCATACTCTCCAGATGTAGCTTGAAAAACTGTTGTGAAATTCCTTTGAAAAACATTATTTTAAAAAGCTTATAGCTTCTGAAATGGTGTTTGTGTGTGCATGCATCTATTAACAACAATAATTCAAGTGTTGTATTGATGTTGCTTTTCCTGGTGTGATTTGTTGCTTTTCCAGGAGAGTGAGAATGTAGTAATGACTTGGAACATTGATTTCCCCCTGCCCTTTAAACACTGGCAGCCCAGAGATTTCATCTTTGCCAGGAAAGGACTCTATTCCAGGTTTTAACTTGAACATAAAGATCCAGATCCTGGATCTATTTTGCAAGTAGCTGTTTTAAACATCAAACTGAAATCTGGAGCAGATTCACTTCTGACATGGAAACTTTCAAAGATATTGTTCTCTGAAGGCTTACAATTGCTTTTTGCCTTCTTTAACATCTTTTAGGTGCTAGGTGAGACATGTTCTTTCTCCCCAAAGGCTTTGTTGACACTTTATTGCTGATGATCTTAATTGCTCAATGTGGATGCAGGTGCTTGTCTGGGATTTGTGTGTGTGTGTGTGTGTGTGTGTGTGTATCTTGGTTGTTGTTTTTTGGCTATGCTGTCTTTTTGGTAGCAATCAGCAGGCCCAGATCAGGCCCTTTTGGTGCCCTAGGCCAAAGGCTCTGCCCCCGCCCCCAGCTCCGCCCTGCCCCTGGCTCCACCCCGCCCCCAGTTCCGCCCCGCGCTCCACCCCTGCCTCCTCGCCGGCACGAGGAGGAGGAAGGAAAGCCCCACCCACTGAGCTGATGCGGGGCATCCCCACGGCTCCTCCCTCTCTCCTAAAGCCACCATGCCGGCCTGAGAAGCAGCCGAAATCACCCTTTTCAGGCCGGCATGATGGCTTTAGGAGGGAGGGAGGAGCCGTGGGGAGGGCCCGCATCGGCTCCGGGGGTGGGGCTTTCCTTCCTCCTCCTCGTGCTGGCGAGGAGGCAGGGGCAGAGCTGGGGGCGGGGTGGGACCAAGGGCGGGGGCAGAGCCGAGAGGAGCAGAGCAAAGGGGGCGGTGGCCATGGATGGCGCTTACGCCGCCACGCGCATGCACCCTTTTTTGGGAATTTTTTTGAATTTTTTAAAAAAAATTTTTACTTTTTTGGGGGGGTCCGGACCTGCTGCCCCCCTAAAGGTGCCGCCCTAGGCCATGGCCTAGGGTGGCCTTATGGGTAATCCGGGCCTGGCAATCAGCTGCATATCTTCTTCCATGGGTTCTTGTCACAGTCGTCTTTGATTTTATAATGCCCAAATTATTGTAGGGCTTGCTATGAAAAACATCTAACTCTGAATGTGGCAGCCTGGTGCTAAAAAACATACATTGTACTGAATTACGCCAGGAAACAAACAGGGAAACTTTGATCAGCACTGGTGAGATATAGGCAAAATATTGTGTGTTACCTTAAGCCCCGAAAGAAGGTAATCCAGAGTATTTAGGAGTCTATCTTCTTCAACATAATACCCAAGCATGGGAGTATACCTTTTACTGGGCACATAGATATAATATGAGGCAAGTCTAGACTGCAACTCCATTGCTATGAGGGTGGACATAAGGCTAATTGTAGATCATACATGAGGTTATTTATAGAAATATGTTTCTCTGTTTCTGTGTGCTTATTATCTTGATCTTGTGAAATTTGTTGGCATCAACAGAAAACAAACAATATACTGAACAATGATTTACTAGTCCAGGCCTTTCACTGGAAGAGAACGTATGTGCTTGTGAAGTTAAAACCAGGACTTTTTGTGTATATATATATATATATATATATATGTATATGTATATGTATATGTATATATATATATATATATATATATAGACACACACACGCACACACAAATATGAGAAAGGGTTCAGGCACAGTAGTATATGTACAAGAGGAGGCCCATGTGAATGCTTCACCCAAGTTTGAGAAGCCCCTGGTGGGTTAAACCCTTGTGCCGGCAGGACTGCTGACTGATAGGTTGGCAGTTCGATTTTGGGGAGAGGGGTGAGCTCCCGTCTCAGCTCTATCTTCTCATGCAGGGACATGAGAGAAGCCTCGCAAACATCAAATATCTGGGCGTCCCCTGGACAACCTCCTTGCATATGGCCAATTCTCTCACACCAAAAGTGACTTGCAGTTTCTCAAGGCGCTTCTGACATGGAAAAAAACCCCAAAAAACCTCAGAGCTCGAACACATGCTTTTTGGTTGGGTGGTGAGGGTGTTGCACTACAGCTCTCAGAAGCTTAAGGCTGGAGCATTATGACAACTGGAACTATAACTTGAAACAAATGTTTAAAACATTTGCCAAGAGAGGAGGAAGAGGATGAATCCACAAAAAAGATTTGTCAATAAACACAGGTCTACTTTTCAGTTGTGAAGACAAATACTGAAAATTGCTCAACTGGGAAACCTCACTGGGTTAACTGCTCCCGTCAAACATTTTAATAAAAGATAGATCTGGTGCTAATTCAAGTGGGAGATCCTGTAGTTCCAGTACAGGCTGATGTCGTATGGGGAGAGCGTGGATGAGCTCCCCCTGTCAGCTCCAGCTCCCCATGCAGAGACATGAGAGAAGCCTCTCACAAGGATGGTAAAACATCAAAAACATCTGGGCATCCCCTGGGCAACATCCTTGCAGGTGGCCAATTCTCTCACACCAGAAGCGACTTGCAGTTTCTCAAGTCATCTCCTGACACAAAAAGAAAAATCACAATAATTTAACTTGCACAGCTGCATCTGCCCGAGAGAAGGGGGTTTGAGGCCCACTGCTTGTGTAAAGGGACAAAGGGAAGTGGTTTGTTTGCAAGCTTCCTGATGTTGTGTACCTTCAAGTGGCTTCCAGTCTATAGCCTATAGCTACTCTGTGTCCTACATGTTGAAGCTGCTGTGTATCAGAGAGCACACATCTGGCTTTAATACAGAGGAGAACCCTAGAAAAATAATAGGGCATGTGAGGCAGAGGAGAGTGAAAAGAATGAGCAGTCTCCACTCCAAACAATCAAGAATGCAGTAAGAGAGAAAAGCCTTAACTTGAATGTTGATTTAAACTCATTCCTACCTGGTGGCGAGGAGCAGCAGTAATATAGGAAGCCTAGTGTGTTTTATTGCAAATGACAAATAATCTACTAATGCCTTAAGGGTTACAAAGCTTTATCTTTCACAGACATTCATGAACAGGAGCCTACTTCATCACATAATCCCATTCTCATTAGACCTATTTAACATAGGAAACAAGGAGGGTTCGGATTGCAATACAGAAATACACTTGTTAAATTCCACATTAATTGCCACAACAACATTCCACTGAAGACTTCCAGGCAGGCCCTGTATCCCAGGATATGATCCCAAATGATCTGGATTATTTGAATCCGCACTGCCAGATAATCTGGGATAAACAGAAAACCTGGGATCAGATCCTGGGATATAGGGCCTGTCTGGAGGGGCCCTGAGACCAATAATTTTGAGGGATTTCTCAGTATATTTGATGGCAGGCATGTGCGATCCATGGTTCTAAATCAGGCCTGGGCAAACTTTGGCCCTCCAGGTGTTTTGGACTTCAACTCCCACAATTCCTAACAGCCGGTAGGAATGTTAGGAATTGTGGGAGTTGAAGTCCAAAACACCTGGAGGGCCGAAGTTTGCCCAGTCCTGTTCTAAATGGTTCTAAAGTACTTACAAAACTAGGGGAAGCTGGTGCTTTGTTTCTAAAGTGTTTCTAAAGTTCTGGTGGTAAAAATTTCAGAACTCTTAACAAAACTTCCAAAATTTAATTATTTCGTTAATGGCGATTTTATGACAGAACCAATTAGGAACTGCCATTTACAACGAAATTTTGAAAGTTTTGTTAGAGTTCTGAAATTTTCACCACCAGAACTTTAGAAACACTCTAGAAGCAAAGCAACAGTGCCCCCTAGTTTTGTAAGTACTTTAGAACCATTTAGAACCATGGATCGCATATGCCTATTTGATGGAGCTATATACATAAACAACAATATGGTATGGGCCCTGTAGCCTTTGAACTGGTATCCACAGTTTCATTTATCCATGTCCATCAAAATATGTCCTCTCTATGAATGAATGTATGGTATTCTTGGGGAGTATGGTATTTTTAATCCCATTGAAGTTCTTCATTCAATAGTGCAGGAATGTATCCCTTGTGAATTCAAAGATTGTGTTGTATAAAAGTAGATGGACCAATATTGTGTCTCCATATGAGACAGTTTCCTCCATCAGATATATGTTTCATTACATTCTTTGTCCTGATGGGCTTCAAATAAATGATTGGCAACCTCCCTGAAAAACTGGGAAGAAAGAATTTAATTTGTAATAAACACAGTGGATCTACTACGTTAGCAGTTCTAGTTTGAAAATGAACGTATGTAGGACTATATGAAGCTGGGATGGAAAATGTTTACACTGCTAGTTCACATTGCAATGCTCATAATTCTTTTACACTAACCATGCTAATTTTGGTCCACCCAATGAAAAACAATATATATTTTAGTTGTAGCCATACACATATTTATGGGTTGAGTGGCAAAGGGGTAAACACAAGGTCAGAGAAAAATGAAATCGGAAAATGCAGACAGTGATGACATTAACAGTGGCCCTTGACAGCAGTTGTTGGTAATAATGACAACACAGCCATTCTTTCATTAGTAAATTGATAAACACATGTGATGTATGATAACAAAAAAACCCTCTTTGTCCCTATTGAGGCCCCAGGAGAGAAAGCTGAACTTCTTGATTAACTCTTGAATCATTAAATGTCCTAGCTTCTCCTTTGAGGTTCCTTTGTGCAAGTGTGGCTGGTTACAACATGGTCAGAGAGGCTGTTTGGTTTCCTGACTGTTAATACTCATTTCTAATGTCATATTTGTGCCCATTTCGGCAAGAAGCACAGACTTTCTAGCCGTGACTATGCACATAATGTACGAGTGTACAATCATGCACATACAACTTGGACTGGTAAAAGTGGATTAGCTTTAACAGTGGGTTAAACTGCTGAGCTTGTTGACCGAAATGTTGCGGGTTCAAATCTGGGGAGTGGTGTGAGCTTCCGCTGTCAACCCCAGCTTCTGCCAACCTAGCAGTTCAAAAACATGTACCGCTCTGGTGGGAAGGTAACGGCGCTCCATGCAGTCATACCAGCCACATGACTTTATAGGTGTCTATGGACAATGCGGCTCTTTGGCTTAGAAATGGAGATGAGCACCAACCCCCAGAGTCGGACATGACTGGCCTTAATGTCAGGGGAAAACTTTTACCCTTACCTAAATTTTCTCCTAGCAATCCAACATTGAGGAAGAGGGACCTTATCATTTTTCTCTCCTGCTTTATCTCTGCCTTTAACTGGAGGAAACAGCTCTGCCAATGCCTGTGGCTTCAATGAAGAGATAGGGAGGCTGCAGTTACTCCCCCTATAAGCAGTCCTAACTGATACTACTGGTTTCATTTTGACTTTAGTTGTATGAGTGGAAGCAGTGGTCCTAGGTGTTGTGAATTTGATGGTGGGGGAACACAGAGATTGCAAAGACAAACACTGAGAGCCATATAACCTATGAGCTTTGAATTCCTGATTTATGATTGAGAGTTATCACTGATCTGTTTATCCTAGGTAGAAAATGTGAAGGTATTGCTTGGAAATGATAGCACATGTCACATTCGAATATGTGAATTAGTCTATCATGTTGTGAGCCACATTATTAGTTTCTCTGATGGTGTTATAAGAACAGAAGCAAAGCAGAAGCTATGGATTGTTCTTTTGAAAATCAAAAGGTTGGCTTATAAACAAGCTCCATGTCTTTCACTACAGAGTGTTTAATCTCTGTTTTGTGTATTTTAATATGCATTTTATATAAATACGTTTTAATAGGTATCATTTATAGAAATACATTTTAATGTGTATTTGTGGTATTTTTACAATGTTTATGTGTTTAAATTGTTCTGTAACAAAGAGAGGCGGGTAAAAATAAAATTATTATTATTAGATACACAACAAGATTAGTACACGGCAAACAAGATCACTATGTTGGCTGTTGTATTGGATCACATGTCGGACACTTCCCAAGTGTCCAGGATTATGTGATGTATCAGCGAATAGTGCGTGCAGATCCGAGTAAGGTGGCCTTTTGCAGCTGACAGATGGTGATTTTGTCAGCGCCAAATGCTTTTAAATACAGGCCACTGCATCCAGTGTGTCGATCACCACAGGGACCACCTTTACTGGCTTGTGCCAGAGTCTTTGCAGTTCGATCTTTAAATCCTCAGATCATGTAAGCTTTTTGAGTTGCTTCTCATCAATCCTGCTGTTGCCTGGGATTGCAACATAGATGATCCATACTTTATTTTTTCCCACAATCGTGAGGTCAGGAGTATTGTGCCACAAAACTCTGTCAGTCTGAATTCGGAAGCCCCAGAGTAGTTTAACATGTTCATTTTCTGTAACTTTTTCAGGCTTGTGATCCCACCAGTTCTTTGTCACAGGCAGATGGTATTTGTGGTACAAGTTCCAGTGGATCATAAGCAACGGTATTATGTCCCTGCTTGTAGTCAGTCTGCACAATCTTCTTGCAGCAGCTGAGTATGTGATCCATATTTTTGTCTGCTTCCTTGCAGTCTACACTTGGAATCTGTCGTCAACTTTTCAATTCTGGCTTTGATGGCATTGGTTCTAATTGCTTGTTCTTAGGCTGCAAGAATCAAGCCCTCCGTCTACTTTTTTCAAAGTTCCATTTGTGAGCCACATCCATGTTTTTTCCTTGTCAACTTTGTTCTCACCCCCCCCCCCCCCATGGAGAGCCTTCTTTTGCGAGTTTTCTCTTCTGCTCTGCATTGTATTTTTACGGTATTCCCTCTTTGTCTTTTGCACTTGAAGCAGTTTTATCGTATTGGCTTCCATCAATGTTGGTTCTCGTCTGCTTTTCACATATTCTACCAGTGCATGTTTATCTTCTTCTACCATTTGTTTCACTTGCAGAAGCCCTTTGCCTCCTGGTTTTCTGGGCAGGTAAAGTCTGTTGACATCACCACATGGGTGTAATAAGTAGTGGATTGTTATCAGTTTTCTTGTTTTTCTGTCCAGATCATCCAGCTCAGCTTGCGTCCAGTTCACAATTCCAGCAGTGTATCTGATGACAGGGATGGCCCAGGTGTTGATAGCCTTGATCATATTTCCACCATTTAATTTGCTCTTCAAAATTTTTCTGACACTTTGGACATATTATTTGCGGACCACATATTACTATTATCATTATTAAGCAGCAACACAGAATTAGAAACTGATATTTACTATATAGGATTGCCAGGTCCTCTTGGTCTCAAAACTCATATCTAGGCATCCCAGACTCCTTTTATGTGTACCACTTAGTGCAGTGATTTTCAACCAGTGTGCCGCGGAACACTAGTGTGCCGTGAGAGATCATCAGGTGTGCCGTGGGAAATTATTTTCGAATTTCATTCATATATAAATTATAAGGCACATCTGTCCCTTTAAGAAATGGAACCATAGCACTCTCGCGTCACCTAATAAGTGACGCGAGAGTGCTATGGTCGCGGCAGCTTGGATTTGCTCAGACGCGGCTAAGTAAACAAAGTTAGAGTTAGTGCTGCAGCTGCGCGTCAAGTGACAGTGGTAATTTGGGATCACAGCAACACAAGCGAGTGACCGTGATGGAGAAGTTTTTGAGAAGAGAAGCAAGAGCTTCGTGTGTGTCTTTCTACCATTCCTGCCAGGATATCTATTTTGTGTTCATCGAAACAGGCCCAGGTTTCACACTGAGTGTATAAATACATTAAAAAACATATTAATTAAATGTATTACTGTGTTAGAGTGTCATTTTGTGTCATTTTGGTTGGTGGTGTGCCCCAGGATTTTGTAAACGTAAAAAATGTGCCGCGGCTCAAAAAAGGTTGAAAAACACTTAGTGTGTCATCTGTAAAAAAGTAAGTCAGTATTTTAATGTTTATATTCTTATTTAGAAACAAATGGCCGAGTAATCTGTATATGACATATAACTAACTGGTCTTTAATGTACCAAAAGACTTCTCAAGTAGGAGTATTGTGTTGCTCTCCAAATGCTTCTGGACTCCAGTTCCCTGCATTCACCACAATTAACTATGTTGGCAAGCAATGCTGGGAACTGAACCCTAACAGCATCTGTGGGGCTGCACAATACCAGCTAATTTTTAAAGATTGCCTGTCTTGCTGCAGAACTTAACAAAAGACAACATTGAAACTTCTTGTCATTTTTGAATACTGAAGCTTAATTGTGTGAAAATCCACACAGGTTCTTGAGTGTCCTTCATTTGAAAGTTGTGAAACCAGCAATAACACACAGGCAGGCAAGGTGTTGTTTATCTTTGAGCTGTCACCCAGCCCTGCCACTCTCGTGGTGTTTGCCCATGGTGTTTGCATTCCAGGCCTAAGATACCAAATGACTAATAAGCCCCTTTTAACTCAGCAGGGCTTACATCTTGTAAATTTGTACAGTACTGGTCTGCACGTGGATGGATTATTCATAAACTAGGAAAGGGGCTTCCTTAGTGGGACGTCATAAGACTTTCCATATAATTCTCTCTCCTTTCTCCTCAAGTATATAAATGCCCTGTGAGTGGAAATAGAACTAATATATTAACTGGATATAGTTAGAATCTGGATACTCCGTTGTTGTTTTCCTGCAACAGAATAGCAAGAAAAAGGATCTTTTTGAAAACCCTAAATTTAATGGGGTTGCCATACATTCATAGGACACTTTAAAAGCCCAACTTGTTGCAATCCAGGAAAGCTAAAGGCCCTTCCACACAGCCCTCTATCCCAGAATATCAAGGCAGAAAGTCCCACATTATCTGAGTGTGGACTCAGATAACGCAGTTCAAAGAAGATATTGTGGGATTTTCTGCCTTGATATTCTGGGATATAGGGCTGTGTGGAAGGGCCCTGGGTAATCTGAGTCCACACTGACATATACGGTAGAGTCTCGCTTATCCAACCTTTGCTCATCCAACTTTCTGCATTATCCAACACAGCCTCTCGCCCAGATCCACAGCTGTTTCAATACATTGTGATGTTTTGTGCGAAATTCAAAAATACAATAATTACTACACCATGTTACTGTGTATTGAACTGCTTTTTCTCTCGATTTGTTTTTTTAAAGGGTTTTTTATTGATTAAAATAACAACATTAACATTGGGATTAACAAACAAGATTATCAAACAGCACTGATACATTTGGTTCAAAAGGGGGAAAGGGGAGGGGAACGATGGTGGGGTAGGGAAGGGCCGACCGGGAAAAGGGAAAGGTAAATTCATACAGTATGAACACACAATAGGTCTGACATAACAGCTAAAAGAACACAAGACCCACATATAGGTTAACTTCATCCACTAGCATCGTACATGCCATCCAATTCGAGATTATACATTAGCATAAACATCTTTTAAAATCCAATACCCTTTTAAATCTTTTTTCTTTTTAACATAAAGGATGAACAGTTTCCACATCTCTTCAAATTGTTTTGCTGAGCCCCTCCTCAATAGATAAGTCAATTTATCCATCTCGGCGATTTCGAGAAGTTTGTAAATCACCTCTTCTATATCCGGAGTCTCCCTTTCTTTCCATTGCCTAGCCAGGATGATTCTGACCGCCATTGATATAAACAATAGTAACCTTTCTGCTTCCTTCCCCAGATTTTTTGATTCTATGATATTTAAGAGAAACATCTCAGGTTTATATTCAATTTTCATTTGCAATATTTCTTCCATTAAATTGTGCACTTTTTTCCAAATATTTTGCAATTTCCCCACACGACCACCACAGGTGAAAGAAAGTTCCTCTATTTTTCTCTCGATTTGTTGTAAAACATGATGTTTTGGTGCTTAATTTGTAAAATCATGACATAATTTGATGTTTAATAGGCTTTTCCTTAATCCCTCATTATCCAACATTTTCACTTATTCAATGTTCTGCTGACCTGTTTATGATGGATAAGTGAGACTCTACTCGATTCCAGTTCAAAGAAGAAAATGTGGGATTTTATTCAGGTGTGTGGAAGGGCCCAGAGTCCACACTGTCACATATTCCAGTTCAAAGCATGTATTGTGGGTTGTTCTTGGGTGATAATGGTTGTGTGGAAGGGCCCTGAGTCCACACTGCCATATATTCCAGTTCAAAATAGATATCGTGGGTTGTTCTTGGGTGATAATGGCTGTGTGGAAGGTCCCTGAGTCCATACTGCCCTATATTCCACTTCAAATCAGATCTTGTGGGATGTTCTGCCTTGATATTCTGGGATTCAGGGCTGTGTGGAAGAGTCCTGGGTCCATCCTGCCATATATTTTAGTTCAGATATTGTGGGTTGTTCTTGGGTGATAATGGCTGTGTGGAAGGGCTCAGAGTCCACACTGCCCTATATCCCACTTCAAATCAGATCTTGTGGGTTGTTCTGCCTTGATACTCTGGGATATAGGGCTGTGTGGAAGGGCCCTGAGTCCACACTGCCATATATATTTCCAGTTCAAAGCTGATACTGCAGGTTGTTCATGGGTGATATGGCTGTGTGAAAGGGCCCAGAATCCACACTGCCCTATATCCCAGTTCAAAGCAAATCTTGTGGGCTGTTCTGCCTTGATACTCTGGGACAGGGGTGCTCATTAGGTAGCTACTAGTAGATCTTCGGCCCTCTTCCAGGTGATCTTCGGGCCTCACCAGCTGGATGGGGTGCTCCTGCCATGCGCGTGCACACCTAGCGCGCACGCATGCTCCTGCTGCTGGCTTCCGCTCTCGCGGTGCTTCTTTTGCCTGCAGGGCATTGCAGGAAGAAGGAAGCATGAGACAGGGCCTCTGGAGGGAGCGCCCTGCCTCTCTCTCATCCAGAAGCAGCTGTGCAGTCTCCGTTGCCGGCGAGACAGGCAGGGCGGATCACTCCCTTTGGATGCCCCGCCTTGTGCTTTCTCCTTCCTGCAATGCCCCGCAGGTGGAAAACGTGCGGTGGGGGCAGAAAACAGCAGCAGGGGCACGTGTGGTGGCAGGAGCGGAGCGCACGGCGGTGGGGGCAGGTAGATCTTTTGGACTTGGTTGCTTTAAGAGTAGCTCGCATGCTGAAAAAGTGTGAGCATCCTTGCTCTGGGATATAGGGCTGTGTGGAAGGCCCCAGAGCCCACACTGCCATATATAGGGTTGCCAGCTGTCCCTTATTCTAAGGGACGTCCCTTATTTTGGCCCCAAATTTAGTGTCCCTTATTTTCAGCTCCTGTATTGACGGGACAGGTGGCAGCAGGAGGCGAGGCTGGGCCAGTACATATACACACATACTTCCATCTTCCTCCTCCTCCATCATGCTACCCCTTTTGGCTCCTCCCGTTTCCTCTGGCCTCCTCGCAAACAGTCAGGAATTGTAGTCTAAGGCTGCCTCCTCTTGATTGAGAGGCGCGCGTGGCCCTTTTGGGCAGGACTCCATTTCCTAAGAGCCCTCGCTCCCGGCGGGAGGAAAAGGAGGAGAAAAAGGAAGAGGGAGAAGGCCTGTCGGTCTTCATGGCGCCACCGATGAGTGGCCTGAGGGAGCTGCAGGCATGGCACGGGGAGATGCTGGTCCGCATGGAGCTGCAGATCATGGAGACCTAGAGCCAGGTCTGCTGCGCCCTCACCCACCTCGACCACGGGGCCACCTTCACTGTTGACTGCTGGGAGAGGAAGGAAGGTGACCCCCTGCCAGACACACAAATCACAGCCACTCTGGGGCTGAGGGGTGGGTGGGGGTCTCTGGAGGGCTTTTGAGCCGGACGGGCATCTGTCGGGAGGGCTTGGGTTGTGCCTTCTTGCAGAATGGCCCAAGTAGATGATATTGCCCTGAATGCATGCGAAAGGAGGCTTCTGTTAGACCCCAGTCTAAAGATCAGTCAACAGTGTGATGCCGCAGCTGAACAAGCCAAGGCTGCATCAAAAGGAGTATAATTAGAGTTGCCTAACATTTGTTTTTCAAGTTTTTATGAAGTGTCCCTTATTTTTGCAAAAAATCCCGTATTTTTTTAAGGTAAATGTCCCTTATTTCTTATATTAAAAAGTGGCAACCCTAGCCATATATTCCAGTTCAAAGCAGATCTTGTGGGCTGTTCTGCCTGGATCTTGTGGGAGAGAGGGCTGTGTGGCATAGGGTTGCCATTTTTTGATATAAGAAATAAGGGACATTTACGAGATTTTTCACAAAAATAAGGGACACTTCATTAAAAACTTGAAACTCAAACATTAGGTATAAATAGTTTTATTAACAGAATAAGATAATGATTGAAACTCACAAAAGAAACTGACTTACACCCTCTTAACAGCACATGGTATGTTTCAGCATGCTTTGTCATGCAGAAAAAACATTATTAGAACTACCTAATTTTCTCCATCTGTATTTAGTACTTGACTTTGCTGACTTTAAACGTGCGCTGTCTAAACATTAAAATAAAATAAATTTTATAAGACAGTACATCTTCATGATTATTATGTCAATAGTTAATGGTATAGTATCGTATGGGATACACAGCATTGTATAGTATTGGGATGCACAGCTAGGCCTATTTTAAGAGTAACTCTCAAGCAACCAGAAACTATCTTTATCCAACATGATCCAACATTCCCCTTGGGTAACGGTTAATTAGTCTACAGTCCTGTATCGCCTCTTCCTTCCAATGGGGACGCAGGCTGCCCTGCGAGTTGGAATCCCTGGGCAGGCATTGCCGTGGAAACTGCAGTGCGCAGCTTCCTCTGGTCAACCCCGCCCAGTCCTGTCCTGCTAGTCAAAAATAAGGGACAGGGCCTGAAAATAAGGGACAAATTTTAGGGCCAAAATAAGGGACGTCCCTTAGAATAAGGGACATATGGGAACCCTATATAAGGCTGTGTGGAAGGGCCCTGAGCCCACACTGCCATATATTCCAGTTCAAAGCAGATATTGTGGGTTGCTCATGGGTGATGATGGCCGTGTGGAAGGGCCCAGAGCCCACCCTGCCCTATATCCCACTTCCGAGCAGATCTTGTGGGCTGTTCTGCCTGGATCTTGTGGGAGAGGGCTGTGTGGCAGCAGGGCGCTCTCTCCCTTCCGCCCTCCTTCGGCCCATGTGCTCTTGAGCGGCAGAAACAAGCCCTGGAGGCCCCCCGCCTCCTTCGGGTGGAGCCCACGCGAGGCAAGGAAGGGGGGAAGGAGCGAGGGAGGGAGGGCCGAGGGGCGTTTGCAGGGAGGGCTGCGGCCTCCTCCCTCCCCCTCCCTCCCTCCCCGCCTGCCTTCCCCGCTGTGCTGCCTCCCTCCTCGCTATCTCTGCCGCACACAGAGCGCAGGGAGGCGGAGGCCCTCTCCTCCTCCTCCTCCGCCCGATCCTCAGCAGCTGCCGGAGCCAGAGCAGCATTGGGAGCAGCCAGAGCAGCAGCATGGCGGGGCAAGGCGGCTACTGCCGCGCAGCCACGGCCGTCAACCTCCTCCTCGGCGTCTTCCAGGTCCTTTTGCCGGGCTTTGGGCCGGGAGAGGCGCAGGGCCAAGGTGAGGCGAGGCGGGAGCCTTTCTCCTTGGGGCTGGCAACGTGGCGGGCTGTGGGGGGAGAGAGAGAGGGCGCCTTTGTGGGCGAGCTCTCCCCAAAGAGACGCCTGGGAGCATTTCCGAAGGGGCTCGGGCTGCGGAAAGCCCGCCTGGCTCAGCCTTTGTGCTCACAAAAGGAGACAAGGCGCCCCCGCTCCCCCTGGATCACATCCTGCCCCCTTCCTCTCCTCCGCCCCACACTTTCCCCAAGCGTCTCCCTTCATGGCCAAGCCTTTGGCCGCCTGCTCCCAGGCCCTTTCGGGTTGCGCTTTGGGCGCTTCCCCCTCGTGGAGAACAATGTTGCCAAGCGCGCCCTTTGGACACATTGCGAATATGGAGGCGGAAGGAAGGAAGGAAGGACACAAAAGAGTGCCCCCTTGCCCCCCTCCCTTTGCTCTCAGCCTGGACTGACGGCCTCGTGGGCTTTGTTTTGTTTTGTCTCTCCCTTCCCCCCTCTTTGTAGCCATCGACCCGATCCCCAACGTGGTGGAGTTGTGGCAAGCCGAGGAAGGGGAGCTGCTGATGCCCGCCCAGGTAAGGAAATGGCTGGAAGAGGAAGCTAAAGCAGGCTGGGGAAGGGAGAAAGCAGGCCCCGCCCCAAAGAGAAACGGCCCTCCCAGCTCCTCCCCCAAACACCCCCCTTCTCCATCTGCCTGGCCTTTGACAGGCCCTGCTTGCCAGCGCTCTCCAGCTCTCCTTTTTTGCCAGTCATGCTGGCTCCCCATGCAGAGGGTCCCTGGAGAAAGGACCGCTCTCTCCATCACCTTTCAGCATTTCGTAGTCATGGGTCGTGACTTTTCCGGCCTGTCTGGCCATGTTCCGGAAGCATTCTCTCCTGACGTTTTGCCTACATCTACAGCAGGCATCCTCAGAGGTTGTGAGGTCTGTTGGAAACTAGGAAAATGGGGTTTATATATCTGTGGAAATTCAGGCATGTAGCCAGGGGGGGGGGCTAAGAGGGCTTCAGCCCCCCCCCGAAATTCTCAGGGTGGTCCGCGAAAAGGCCTTACTGGTACATTATTTAAACTGTTATGTTTATTCATATCATGATCTGATCACCATGCTCATTATATTCCACATTAATGGGGTTATTGGGATAACAATACAAAAGGTTTGCTAGGGTAGACCCTCTTCCACCCAGTCTCAGCCCCCCCCCCGAACCAAACTTAGCCCCCCCCCTTTGAATCAAAATCCTGGCTACGGCCCTGTGTGGAATAGATATCTAGCACCTGAGGCAAAGCACCAAAATCAGTATGTATGTATTTATTTATTTAAAACTTTTGTACCCCGACCTTCTCACCTCTATCGAGGGACTCAGACCGGCATAACAGCAAAAATTCAATGCTATACAATTAAAAAAACAACTAGAACAACATATTAAAATACATAAAAACCCAGCATAAAACCACATCGCCATTAAAACAATTCCACTCAATCTGTAAACATGGTCATACTTTCAGATAGTAGCCATCTCAGCCTATTCTGGGAAGGCTTGGTTCCACATCCAAGTCTTCACCAGCCTCCTAAAGGACAACAGAGAGGGGGCAGATCTAGCATCACTTGGAAGAGAGTTCCACAGCCGAGGGGCGACTGTCTCTCGTCCCCACCAGCCGCGCTTGCGAAGCCAGCGGGACCGAGAGCAGGGCCTCTCCAGGGGATCTTAATGTCCTTGATGATTCAAAGGGGAGAATCCGTTTGGACAGGTAAACTGGGCCAGAACCGTATAGGGTTTTGTAGGTTAAAACCAGCACTTTGAATTGTGCCCGGAAGCTAATTGGCAACCAATGGAGCTGGCACAGCAAGGGAGTTGTATCCTCCCTGTGCCCTGCTCCTGTTAGTAACCTGGCTGCCGAACGTTGGACTAATTGCAGCTTCCGAGCAGTCTTCAGAGGCAACCCCATGTAGAGAGTGTTGCAGTAGTCTATTCGGGATGTAACCAGAGCGTGGCCACCGTGGCAGAGCTATCATATGTACATAGCTATCATACTGTATATTCTCATCTATGGGTCTGAAACATGGGTCACCTATCGCCAACACTTACGACTCCTTGAACGCTTTCATCAGCGCTGTCTTTGCACAATCCTAAATATACACTGGACTGACTATGTGACGAATGTTGCTGTCCTTGAGCAAGCAGGGATCACCAGCATTGAGGCCATGCTATTGAGAAAACACCTGCGCTGGGCAGGGTACGTCTCTAGGATGGAGGACCACCGCCTCCCAAAGATACTACTCTATGGTGAACAGCGCAAGAGAGCCCCCCCCCCCCAAGGGATATAAGGACTCCCTGAAACAACATCTCAGGCTCGGCCAGATTGATCACCAACAATGGTCCACCCTGGCCTCACATCGAGAGGCATGGTGATGCACTATTGATAATGCTGTGGTATCTTTCGAGATGACACGCCGAATGGGTCTCAAAGAGAAACGACAATGCAGAAAGAACCGCGACTTGGAAACAACATCACCCAAGGAGACTTTGTGCTGTGCTTTCTGCAACCAAACTTACCTATCTCAGATTGGCGTTTTTAGTCATCAACGCGCTTGTAAAAAGCATGGGATGAGTCCTTCCTAAGAATCTTCATTCGCAAAGTAATGCCGAGAGATATCTATAGAGATATTTGTGGAATATGGATATATACATATAGATATTTATATATTCCAGAGATAAATGAACCCCACAAACCCCATTTTTCTAGGATATATATTCCTTAGAATATATATCCTAGGAAAATGGGGTTTATATTGTAGAACATATATCTATATAGATATTTGTGGAATATAGATATATAAATATAGATATTTATATATCTATATTCCAGAGATATATGAACCCCACAAACCCCATTTTCCTTGGCTTTTCTTCGCAAATGAAGATTCAGGAAATACTCATCCCACGCTTTCTACGTGCACGTTGATTTGGAGGTTGGATGTGTCCTTCGAGCCTGTGCAATTGATTTTTCTGGTGGAGCGCAGCGTGCACAGAACTGGCCTCACCCTTTAAACCAAAGGTTCGTCTGCCGGGGCCTAGCAAGCTGGGACGGTGGCAACAAGGTCCTCAGGTCGTAGGTTTGGTTCGAGTTTCCTTCTCTTAGATGGTTGACCTTACAGGGTTAGACGAGCACCATCTGCCCGGGTTCGAAATCAGAGTTTTCCTTCTCCTAGGATGGTTGCCAAAAGGCTAGAGAGCCCATCCTGCCCATTGATGCTCTTTGTCAGACCCTTCACTTGTGACCTGTCTGGCATGGGAGGCCCTACCAGTAACTATTATGCCACCGCCAGCAGAGCTCACAACTTCATTAGGGTACGCAAGCCTCTCCCCCACAACAAGGGGGCACCAACGGAGAGGGGGATTTATATATCCGTAGAATATATATATCTCTATATATAGATATTTGTGGAATATAGATACCATATTTTCCAGTGTACTAGATGACTTTTTAAGCCTGGAAAATCTTATGAAAAGTTGGAGGGTCATCTAGTACACCGGGTATAAATTAAAATAAGTAAAAGAAAAATAAATAAAGTGGCATGGCCTGAGGAGGGACGGGGAGGAGGGGGAGAGGATGGAGGGGGAGGAGTGGCAGTCCATGTTGCCACAGAGACCGGCTGGGAGTGATGGGCCGCTGGGTTTTCCCTGCAGCCCCATCACTCTCCGTTCAAGGACCTCCTCCACCCTTGCCGTTTACCTCCTCCGAAGGCTTGCCTAGGCCCAAGGAAGTGCCTCTGGACGCCAACTCCTAGTAGCGCTGGGTGAGGGCGGTGTGCCTTGGGTGTGCTCCCAGAGGCATTCTGGGAGCCGACAGAGTCAGGGAACTACTTCCCCAGAATGCCTTTGGGAGCACATCCAAGGCACGCCACTGCCCAGTGCTGCTGGGAGTCATCTTCCAGAGGCCCAAGGAAGCGTCTCCGGATGACTCCCAGCAGCGCTGGGTGGCGGCGCACCTTGGATGTGCTCCCAAAGGCTCCCAAAGCCCTTCCACACAGACCTATATCCCAGAATATCAAGGCAAGAAATCCCACATCTAAGTGTGGACTCTGGGCCCTTCCAAACAGCCCTATATCACAAAACATCAAGGCAGAAAATCCCACAATATCTGCTTTGAACTGGGTTATCTGAGCCCACACTCCTTGATATCCAGGGATTATAGGTCTGTGTGGAAGGGCCCTGAGAGTCTGTTGTCGGAACATGCCACTGCAGCACTGTTTCTGCTCGAAAGTAAACATACTTATATTTAGCAGCATACATTGATATAAGGTAAATTTCTACATCACAAAACCCAAGCTTCTTTGTATGTTTAAGAGATGCATTACCTCAGGGATAAATATGTCTACTCAAATATAATGCTCACCTTTTATTCGCTGAATTACATAGCTAAAAGTGAGGTGTATGTTAGGTTCGATGCCTCATTGAAATTGTGTAGGCTACATAAATCTCTCCATCAGGCTGAGGCTGATGAACTGGCCTCATTCACGTGGCCTTCAGCACATCCCCTTCAATTTTGAAGGCCTCGTGAATGAGGCCTAAGCTGGGGAGACACCGTCACCCATCCGTCAGGATGAGGCTAGCAAGTTCCTCCGCCTTGGCCTGATGGAGAGGCATGGCTTACCCTTGCCTTTCAGCCATTCTGATGTGGGCAGTAGAACAGGCAAGAGGAAGTCATGCATTCCTTTTTTTTGAGATGCACACTTTCAAAGGGCCCCCTGATGGCACAGAGCGTTAAACTGCTGAGCTGCTGAACTTGCTGACCGAAAGGTTGGCGGTTCGAATCCGGGGAGCAGGGTGAGCTCCCACAGTTAGCCCCAGCTTCTGCCAACCTAACAGTTAAAAAACATGCAAATGTGAGTAGATCAATAAGTACCCCTTCAGTGGGAAAGTAATGGCGCTCCAGGCAGTCATGCCGGCCACATGACCTTGGACAATGCCAATTCTTCGACTTCGAAATGTTTAGCACCATCCCCCCAGAGTCGCACATGACTAGACAACTAGAAACGTTTACCTTTATCTACACCTTCAAAATTGCGGTGCACATTACAATCAATGTCACATTATACTCAAGTAAATATGGTATCTAACATCACCACGGCACTGTTCCTGCTTGAGTGTAAGCATCCTTAAATTCAGTGGTGTACATTACATAGGGTAAATGTGTCTATTAAAAATCCAAGCATCTTCGTATTTTTCAAAGATGCATTGCCCCAGGATATAGCCAATCACAGCTTAGAAATATTAGGGGGGAAATGCAAATAAGCAATCCTTGCTTTCACCATTTTATATAAGTGAAACCCTTTTACTATGCCAGGGCTGTCCAACTGGCGGCCCTGGGGCTGGATCCGGCCCCCCAGCCTGTTGGACACGGCCCCTGCTAGGCCCCCAGCCGCCATTTTTAATTTTTTAAAAAAAATTCTAAATTTTTTTTTTAAAGGCGGCCGCGGGGGAGGGGGGAGGCGGGGCAGGGAGGAGGAAGAGAGCTAGCTCCTCCCTGCACCGCCTCCTCCGTCCCTCTCCCGCCCGAAAGGAGGAGTAGGCGGCGCCAAGGGCAGCGTCACAGGCCTGGCGTGACGCGCTGCCCTTGGCGCCGCTTCTTTCTCTCCCTCCTCCTCCTCTTTCCCGGGCGCCGTGTCTTTCCCTGGCGCCGCGGCGCTCGGGACAGCCACGGTGCCCGGGAAAGAGGAGGAGGAGGAGGGAGAAATTCCTTCTGCACAGCGTCAAACCGGGCAAGAGGCATGGCGAAATCGCCGTGCCTCTTGCCCAGTTTGATGCTGCAGAAGGAAGAGAGGCGCAAAGGGGAGCCCCTCTCTGCGCCTCCCTTCCTTCTCTACAGCGTCAAACCGGGAAGAGGCATGGCGAAATCGCCGTGCCTCTTGCCCAGTTTGACGCTGTAGAACCCTCTTGCTCCGCGCCTCCCTCCTACAGCGTCACTCCGGGATCGGCCCCGGCCCCTGTGATTGGCCTCGCCCCCCGCTCCGGCCCGCCAGGTGGTCAGCCGCCAGACGTCCGGCCCTTGGGCCTATAGAAGTTGGACAGCACTGTACTATGCCATTGTATATAAAGCAACTTAAGCATCCACAGACTTTGGGATCTCTGCGGCATGCTGGAGCCAAATCCCAGTGGATTCTAAGGGCCCATTGTATGAGGGCGGGTCAATAAGTCCGTGACTTTTTGAATGAGACACAGGTTTTGGATTTAAAAAATCATTTTATTTTCCAACGTAGTCTCCTTTGAGCTCTATACACTTTGTCCAACGTTTCTCCAATTTTTTTATTCCTTCCAAAAAATAAGATTTGCCGAGGTCATCAAAATAGGTATTTGTGAGATGATTTCATTGTTGGAGTCCAATCTCTTTCCGCCGAGCCAATTCTTCAGGTTTGGAAACAAGAAATCATCACTCGGGGTTAAATCCGGAGAATAGAGTGGACGAGGGAGCAATTCGTATCCCAATTCATGGATTGTTGCCATGGCAACTGCACATGTGTGCACCCTTGAATTGTCCTGGTACAAAAGAACTTTTTTCTTGGCCCAATGTGGTCTCCCCCCCCCCAAATCCTCATTAAATCGACCAAATAAGTTGGCATAATATTCGCCATTGATTGATTTACCCTTTTGAGGGTAGTCAATGTGGATTATACCATGTGCATCCCAAAAAATGGTCGCCATGACTTCATTGGCTGACAAAACCCACCTTGGCCTTTTTTGGCGCTGATTCACCCTGAGAAACCCACTGTTTTCACTGCTGTTTGGTCTCTGGTGTTTCGTGGGTGGATCCGGTTACGAAACGGCGCAAAAACTCGTCCATATTGCGGTTGAACAACGCCAAACACCTCTGCGAAATTGTCACACTATTGCATTTGTGGTCGATTGTGAGCAAATGCGGCACCCATATTGCGGAAAGCTTTCTCATACCCAAGTGCTCATTTAAAATTGAAACCACTGAGCCATGTGAGATGCCTATGGCTTCCACAATCTCTCGCACTTTCAGTCTCCGATCGGCCAACACCATATCGTGAATTTTTTCAATTGTTTCGGGTGTAGAGACCTCAACTGGGGGTCCAGAACGTTCGGCATCTTCCGTGCTTGTACGGCCACAACAAAATTCAGTAAACCACTTTTTTACCATTGAAATTAATGGTGCAGAGTCCCCATAGTTTTTATCAAGCTTAGCCTTGGTTTGAGCCATGGTTTTTTCCGCAAAAAAAAGCTTAATGAGTACACAAAATTCACTTTTTTCCATTTTCTTCTCAAATCACGTGGTAGTCTGCTATCAATGGCTGTCAAACACAAACTAAATGATGCAGCTTGTTCAAATTTTGACAGGAGTCAACTGACAGATGCCTGTTGACAGGAGCAGTGTTGCCCTTTCAGTTAAGAGGCAGGAAATTCAAAAAGTCATGGACTTATTGACCCACCCTCGTATGTCTCTGTTCCTCCTCATTGCGTTTCCCATAGTAACAAGCCATATATCCACTTAAAATAGAATTTTCTGGGATTTGTATACATATGCAAAACAAATTGATTTCTTAGTAACATCTTCTTCAAATAACACATGCTTCAATCTCATTTTATCAATATATAAAATGTTTATATATTTACTTCAAAAAGTAATGTATATTTAAAATTGTGTCTTTTAAAACCCTATAGTTACAGATATAAATATATTTCCTACAGCTAGCAACATGTACATTTTTTCATGGTCTGTTTGCAGTTTTCCCCAACAGTTAGGAAAAAGTGCTCAATGTTGGTGTGGGAAAGATATAACTGGTGAATTGAGATTTTCTGAGTGCCAAGAAGCATCAAAGTCCAGTAGAGCCTTGTAGTGTTATGGGATAGTTTCAGCTGAACTCAAAGAGGTTCGGTTTCTGGGTAAATGTGCATAGGTTATGCAGTCGTGACCCTTTGCGTCCACAAATTCAACCATCCATGGCTTGAAAATATCTCCAAAAAAGGAATCTTGCGTTTGCCATGATATGTAATGGTACTTGAGTACCCATGAAGTTTAGTATCCATGGTGGGCTCCTGGAACTAAATCCCAGCAGATAAACTGATCTGCAGCAACTAAAGGGAAAGAGCATTCCACCATGTTGGGTAAAGATGATGGGAATAGTCTCTGATAAAACCTGTTCTACTAATTCTCACTGTCACGATCACTGGACTCATATTGGGACAGCATGTCAAAGAAAAGTGAGAGAGGAGAACATTTGCTACAGAGTCCTAGATGAGCAATGAGTTATGAAGATCATGACCTGAGGCCACTGTGGTCAGTGGGTAGATTCGAAATAGGTGTGGTTAAAATTGTGTATTTCAACGTTGCCTCAGTAGTTGTCATGTGGACTTGGTTTTTCTTTCATGATGAACTGTCTTGAGGCAATCCACACAGGTTATTCTAGAGTCGTGGTCTGCAGCTGCTGAGCACCAGATTATTTTTGGACTTAAGTTACAAGAAGTCCCAGGCAGCACGGCAAGGGGTCAGGGACTTGGAGTGTTGTTGAACAGTATCTGTAGAACCATAGATTGAGAACTGTTTTCCGCATGCGCAGAAGCTTCCAGGATACCTAAGGTCGCACTGTGTTTAGCTCTTTTGGAGTTTTGTTTGTACCATATGAATGGAGTACGTTGCTATTTGTGTTTTCTGAGCAGAATGCTACGTAACTTTTGACATTCATTTACCGTATGTTTATTTACAGTAACAATTAGTTACCATTAATTGTTTAGTGGCTATTTTTTAATCTAGGTTTCATGTAAGTATTTATGTGTGTCTATGTACCTTCAAGTCATCTGTTGTTTAATTTAAAGGATTTTCTTAGGCAAGGAATACTCAGGCCACATCTACAGTGCCATATAAAATAGTCCAAAGTTATTGGCCTTGAACTGGATTGTATGGCAGTTTAGACTCATATAATTCAGTTTAAATCAGATAATATGGACTATCTGCTTTGATAGCAGCGTAGTGTAGATCCTGCATGATTTCCTCTGAAATCCAACCTACTATGTGTGTGTGTGTGTGTCTATATATATATATATATATATATATATATATATATATATGCTGCATTTGAAGTTTGTATATGTTTTTAAAATGGTTATGTTATTTTACATTGCTAGTTGGATCAGGCAACCTTTTGGAGTTATAGGTGAGCCCAAGACCAAAATTAAGTTAGTTCACAATTTCCCTGTCTTCCATTCCGTTTTCACTGTGCTTATCTCCCAGCATGGCTCTCTCTTCAAAAGTTCCAAACTGAGGCCTTTGTACACAGACAAAATGCTACTTGAGAGCTGGTCATGGGATATATAATTTGAATGGTCAGTGGGCCATAAGCTTTGCTTCTCCAGAAGCTTCAGACTTCAGTTTCCAGATGCTAAAGCTGCAACATGGCTAGTGATATGAGGTTCAGATTGTTAAAGTTCAACCTGGAGGACAAACAGTTGAGGACCGTTGTTAACTGATTTTGGTTACGGTCAACCACAATTCCCCAAAGTCTATGTAATGCAGAACTGTTATTCTTGGATGAAAACTGAAGAATTCACACCTGCAGAGAAGGAAGGAACAAAGAGAATTTGTATTCATTTAAAGCTAGCTGCAGTTCATTTAGGGTAGTGCTTCCCAACCTTTGAATGTCCAAGTGTTTTGAACAGGTAATTTTTTCAAGTGTAATTCCAGCCATATATATATATATATATATATATATATATATAGAGAGAGAGAGAGAGAGAGAGAGAGAGAGAGAGAGATTGTACAGACAAGGGTTAACACCCTTGTGGTGTTTGTTTTGCTGTCTGTGCCCTGTTCAGAAGATCTCACCCCACTTTCCGTCCCTATGATAATTGTATTTTGAAAATTTTGGTTTGTTGTGGAAACAAGGATCAGTGAGAATGCTTCAGTGGAGACACATTCTCTTCATGATAACTTTTTCAGCAGTGAATTTCCCCTTTAAAGGATAGATTTCTCTCTTTTCCTGTTGTCTCACCCCCATTCTTCACTAATAGCCGTTTATAAGTCAGATGTTTGTAACTCAGGGGCTGCCTGCAAAATTTTCAGGGTATATACATGTAGACCTAGCACTTAGAATTGGTCTGGTTTCAGCATTTCCATTACTGACAGTCCTAAAAGAAGGAGTGGATTGAAGATTGATCTTTACAGCTCCTTTCTGGAATTAGGAGAAGTGGATTCCAGACAGACGGAGTTGTTTTCATCCATATTTGGGTACTTCTTAAATGCCCCTTTAAGGAAAGAGTAATGTTTACGGTTCATTTTGTTTGATCTTTCACAGTGACTTGTAGGTTTTCCCTTAGCTTGTGTATAATTCACATGCCAAGGTGTGGGAAGGAAGAGAAGATGGAAGAAAGGGGGAAAGAAAGAAAGAGAAAATAAAGGAGGGAGCGGGAGAGGAAGAAAGAAAAGAAGAACAAACTATGGAAAAGGAAGAAAAGAAAACCAGGAGAGAGGCAAGGAAAGGAAAAGAAAGAAGGAAATGGGAAGGGAGGGAGGAAAAGAGTGGGGAAAATAAAGGAAAGGGAGTGAGGAAAAAGTAAAATAATGAAGAGAAAAGAAAGAAGGGGAGAGAGGGGGAAGTGAAACGAAAGGAAGTAGAAGGAAAGGAGGACTTGGGGAAAAAGAATAGAAGAGGAAGGAAGGAAGGAAGAGGGAGAATGGAGGAAAGAATGAAGGGGAGAGAGGGAGGAAAAAGGGGAAGGAAAGGGTGAAGGGGAGAAATAAAGGAAGGAAGAGGAAGGAAGAGGGAGAATGGGGGAAAGAGGGAAGGGGAGAGAGGGAGGGAAAAGGAAGGAGAGAAGGAGAAGGAAAGGGTGAATGGGGAGAAAAAGGAAGGAAGAGGGAGATTGGAGGAAAGGAAAGGGAGAGACGGAGGGAGAAGGAAAGAGAGAATGAAAGAATGGATGAAGAAGGAACGAAGAGGGAGGAGGAGGGTGTGGGGTAGAGAGAGAGGGAGGAAAAAGAATGAAAGAAAAAGAGGGAAAAAGAAAGGAAGAGAAAAAAAAGGAAGGAAGGGGGAGGAGGGTGTGGGGCCAAGGTGGACCTTTGTGTCGGTGAGGCAGTCCCTCCAGAAGGCATCAAAGAGGCTGCCCGACAATGAGGGCGATGAGCTGGGCATCCCCCGGTGGCAGCGAGGCCAGGGCCAGGCCTCCGCCACCTCCCCTGAGGCCCGTGGTGGAGGATGAAAAGGAAGACAAGGACAAGGCGCCACCGCTGGGCTCCACCATTACCCGGCGAAGAGGGCGCTGGGCCCCGAGAGCAGTGGGGGATGAGGAAGAGGCGGCGATGGCGGCACGGAAGTGGCAGTCATGGCGCATTTGCGTCACTCCTCCCCGCTGCATGCTGGGAAACCAAGGCCTGGGTTGCTCTGGAGAGCCAGATGCAATCATGAAAAGAGCCACACCTGGCTCCCGAGCCATAGGTTCCCTACCCGTGTTCTAGAGTGACATGACTATGTCTTTGAATTCTTGATGAAAAAATGCTATTCTGCTTACTCATGATATGCCTGTTTTAAAAATCGGTATCCCAAAAGGCTGAATTTCATTACAGCTTTCTTGGCTGGTCACGTGAAGATAGACACAAACAGTATAAATAAGCCCTTATTAGGACAAAAATCAAACTATTGGCAACTCCCCCCCTCATATTAATTATGAATTTGTACCAAAATTTTGACTGTTCCTACACATGCTAGTGATCATCTGAATTCCTGTGCGCATACTGTAATTATTTGAGAACAAGAATGTCTTTGTGAGATTTGGGCTGGATCTACACTGTCCTATAAAATCCAGATTATTTGCTTGAACTGAATTATATTACTGTGTAGACTCATATAATCCAGTTCAAAGCAGAAAATATAGATTATTTGATTTGATCATCTGGATTATATGGCAGTGTAGATACAAGTACCATATATATACACTCTTGGATAAGTCAACTGTATCTATAAGTTAAAGGCAAGTTTTAAGGCCAAAATTATGGATTTTAATATGCTCTCTGTATGTTGAGGGCCATTCTGCAATGAAGGAAAGCACCAGTGCTGCCTCAGGGACCAACATTAATATAGGGTACTTTTAAAAAGATATATCAATGGGTTGACTCGGTACAGATATACCATATTAACAGACATACCACAGTTAATGAAGTAGATATATTTTGGGGCATTATTTCTTTAGCAGAATTTTTTGGATCATGAGGCAGGAATAAAAGAGTATTTTCAAAGTATTTCCATTGACTCCGACATGGATGACATTATGCAGTATTACAAAAGGTTGATATTAATTAAAGAATACATAAGAAAGGGATAGGTTCCTTCACCACAAAAAAGAGTAGATCAACAAACTATATGCTTATATAAAATGGAAAAAAAAACAGGTCAGGTAAGACTTGCAGAAGTAAATAAAAGCATGTATTTATGTCTTCCTAAATGCATGTCTTCCTAAATGTATTTGGTCTTTCAGTAACCTCCACTTTTCTTATATTTTCTAGTTGGGACACCAAAGATATATAGATCTATGTTTCATAAACATGCTGTCAGCACCTGTGAGGCAGGTTTATCTGCTTTCCATTATTTTTCTTCTATTAGTGCTGTTTACCTTGCCTGTTGTAGGCAGACACACATTGTTACAGTAGGATCAACTACAATTGTTTTCTTCCCAGCTCAAGCTTTGTTTCAGTTCTTACTGCAGATCTGTTGCTGCAATCTAGCACCAAATATCTGTGTTTTTCCAGCCTCCTGCAACATCCTCCCAACCCACATACTTGCTAAAGAAATACTACCTTCAGCTAAACAGAGGACAAAGAAGAAAGGAGGGCCCAGAGAGGTGTAAAAAGAGTTTATAAAAGTGCAGTCTTTGTTATATGCTTTATTAAGTGAGTCATACCCATTTAATGATTCTTCCCATCGTTCTATAGCTAATGCCCCTTCCCCTAGTAACAACAGTTTCAGGAGTCTTTTTGGGTCAGAAAATAAACTAAATTATTTAGTGTAAGCAGCCATTTTTAAAGTGTTTCTTACATTACAATTTATTTATTTATTTGTCACGTTTCTATACTGCCCCTCTCAGCCCGAAGGCGACTCGGGACGGTTTGCACAAGGCAGTCTCTGCCCTCAATACAACACAAGCAAACAAACCAAAAAATAACCATATAACAACAAATTAACAATTAAAAACATACAATTGCAGTCTCAACGTCATGTTGAAATCAGTTTCCGTCACATCGTCATCATTTCATATATCTAATTACAACAGTAATTGCTGTGTGTGAATGTAAACCATCAAAATGTATTTGAATATAACCACAATTGCTAGTTTGATTTGAATGTTGTTTTGTGGAAGTTCTGGCTAATTTGACTTAAAAAGGTTTGCATTTCCTCTCTTCATTGTGTGTTGCTTGTGGGCATAGCTTGGACAAAATGGAGTTCCTGTACAGGGTGTTAAAACACAATTTTCCCTTAATCATAATAAAATTCCATAGAAAAATTGAAATTTTCCACTGAAATTTTGTTTATCATTTCAGAAGCGAATTGAGGGTACAGTTATAATGTATTTAAAAACACAAACAAAGCTAACAACTTGGCATTATGTTAAATGTCCTTTGACCAGAAGCTGGCGTCTGGTGTCACTGTGAGAAGGTCCTCCATTGTACATGTGGCAGGGCTTAGGCTGCATTGTAATAGGTGGTCTGTGGTTTGCTCTTCTCCACACTTGCATGTTGCGGACTCCTCTTTGTAGCCCATTTCTCAAGGTTGGCTCTGCATCTCATGGTGCCAGAGGGTGGCCTGTTCAACAGCTTTGAGGTCACCCAGTCTTCTCTGTGCCCAGAAATTGCCATGCACAATTTCAAAAGTATTTTCATGGAGTCTGACATTGATGACATTATGCAGTATTACAAAAAGTTGATGTTAATTAAAGAATACATAAGAAATTAAGGAGGTCAAAATGGAAAACTTGAAGTATCTACTGCTTATCCAAATGGGAATGCTTCCCTAGATACATGAAGAAAATTGTGAAGAGGATGACGTTTATCAAGACTCCTATCTTTGTTTTTTTGTTAGTTCGTGAATAGATATGGTCTGATAAGATAAGACTAGGCCAAATAAGACTGCTGATACAACTTCATTTTGTGATTTTCTGCTACATGTGTGTGTGGGCAGATTACTTTGAGTACTTGTGATATATTTTGCTAAATATATATGAAAGAATAACTCTATTGGTGACATTTTTTCATAGCCGAATAAGCCCAAATATTGAAAGATATACAGAACAGTTTTGATTACTATAATACATTTCCATGAAAGTACCTGGACTTTTAAATTTTCATATGCTGTATTTGAATCTTCTAAGCAGTGATCAGGAGCTTTGTTCTTTGGATAGTTGGATATAGAGGAAGCCCAGCAGCATTTTTCAGGGTAGTAGAACCCCCCCCCCCCAGCTCTTGATGGTATTGATCACTGTTTAGAGAGCACTCATATAGTCGGCTATGAGAAGAACATTCTTGCTAGAATGCATTAATCTAAGCATATTCTTTCACAGGAGTACATGCCTATACTTCCAAGCCATGGCTGCACTATTGCAACCTCCTGGGGTTACACAGAAATTGAATTTTATGGGGGACAATGAAAGGTGGTTTTTTCTTGGCTTTTATGTAGGATGTCTCATTCATATAGAAATGTAGGTAAGGGTGGAAGGATGCAAGAAGTTCCAGAGTTGCAAACATCTGATTTAAATATTGACTCCTATTTACAAATGGGGATAAGACAACAAGGTGTGAGAGGAAACCTATCCCTAGAAAGGGAAATTCACTCCTGTAGGTGTTATCATGGGGGAAAGGTATCTCCACTGAAGCTTTATCTCAAATCCTTGTTTCCACAACAACCCAAAATGCTCAAAATCCAGTTGTCACAGGGACAGAAAGTGAGTTGAAATCTTCTGAACATGGGCAGTACAGACAGCAAAACAAATGTTACAGGCATATTAACCCTTTCCTGTGCTATCCAAAACTTTCCCAGGGCCTGGCTAAAATACTGCTTGTTACTTGTTGCATGAAGCCACGATTTCTGGCGCTCTTGTGGGAATGTTTAAGCCGCTATAAGTGCTGCTGATGCATTGGCTCTTACCCACCACCTTCTTTTCATTTTCTTCCTATCGCCTAATGCTTTTGTTCATGTCATTTTGTGTTAACAGGAGCAACAATGTATACATTATTTTTTCCAGTTTTGTCTTGGATGTTCATGGACAGTCATATCCACATTTTACTGAATATATGTCTTCATCTTGTCGCTTATGCCTTTTGGTCAGTTGGCTTCTTTTAATTGAAAAGTTATAGGTGGGGAAGTGGGATTACTTTCAGGTCTACTCAAAATCTGAAAATGTGTTGTGTCATAGAATGTCAGTTCTATTTTTTCTGTAGCCCAGAAGCCCTAAAGTTAATTTCTTTATATGTGTCGCACTATAAATAGCTATATTATCAAGTACAGTCTGTCATATCCAAAATGCTTGGGGCCAGAGTTTTAGTTTTAAAAATCTGATACTGTTTGGATTTTGGAATACCTGTACATACATATAGTGAATCAGGGATGGGGGAATGGGGGCTAGTCATATGTTCAGCACTTGGTGAGTTTTTCTTTTAGGAGCCCTGATATGGGAAATAATAGAGAGGGGCTCCGATTACACAAGGCTCTTTTAAAAAGCGGATGTCTTGCATGCTTCCTTGACTATCAGCACATTTTCTGCACTTTTAGCAAAATAGCCAGGAAGGAAGTGGAAAATCCTTTCCCCTGCTCCAATGAGTTTTTCTCATTCTTTTTGGGCTGAATGTGGGCAACAATAAATGGGGCTACCCCAAGTTCACCTTTGTGGCCATTTTCAGGGTGTCTGAACCACCACACAGTGCCATTGGCTAGAAAGGAAGATGAGCATAGTAGCATCTGGAGTTTTTCTTTTTAAAAGGTCCCAGTGGAGGCAGAGTATCCGTCATTTCTTTTTTCATAACCAGGGTTCCCTGAGGAAAAAGCATCATTGAGCACTGGACATGTAACTAGCCCCCTTTCCCAAAAGACAGAAATAGATGGCTGATGTTTCTTGGAGTATTTGAGATTTCTGGTTAATAAAGACTTATTAGGTTTAGCGAAGCTTCTTTTTTCTTTGTTTATTAAAGATAGATATTGGAAGTCTAAGTTGGCTATGTAAAGTCGGATGAAGCAGAAGACATACTGTTGCATTTATGTAATTTTATCAGTTTTATACTCATTTATTTATGCAGTGCTTTTGACATAAAATATAATTTATGTTACTAACTTGAATACCAAATATGTCTTCATTTTTGTTAAAGGAAAATACTTGTTTTGGCAGAAGTCTCAGTTAACAATGGGTGACAATCAGCTAGCTCTTGTGTCATCCTAGTTAATACTGATTATTAACTCTTACTGAAAGAAATTAGTAGGAGGAAGTACCTAGATACTATATAGCCTAAAGGAAGTTCCTAGATATTGATGGCATGATCTTAAAAGCTAAGTAAGTTCAGGCTTTGTAGGCTATATTTCAGAGGAAGTAACTGGCAAAACCACTTTATTTATTTATTTATTTCTTCGATTTTATATATCGCTCCTTCCTGCAGGCTCGGGGCGGTTCACATACAACCAAATTAAAACGAATAATACAACAACAGACATAAAATTGCATAAAAATGCAATACAGTTGTGTAAAATGCAAGCCGTACATAAAATGCAATAGAAAACGAAGAATAGTAGGCAGGATTACAACATCCGAGGGCTTCAATTGAAGGCAAGCCTGAATAAGGTGGTTTTGCATGCCCTCCGAAATGGAATGAGCTCTGTGATGGCCCGGACATCATCCAGCAGTGTGTTCCATAATGCCGGGGCCGCAACTGAGAAGGCGTGTTGCCTTGTTGTGGAGAGATGACAGGAGCGAATTGATGGCACAGTTAGAAAGTTTCCCTCTTCCGAGCGTCGTGATCTCGGGGGAACATATGGGGTGAGGCGGTCCCTCAGGTACACTGGCCCTAGACCATGCAAGGCCTTGAAGGTCAAAACCAACACCTTGAAGACAATTCGGTACTCGATTGGTAGCCAGTGCAAATGCTGCAGGATGGGGGTAACGTGCTCTCTTACCGGTGCTCCCACCAGCAATCGAGCCGCAGCGTTTTGCACTAGCTTGAGTTTCCGGATTGTCGACAGGGGAAGGCCTATGTAGAGGGTGTTACAGTAGTCTAACCTCGAGATGACCGTCGCTTGGATTACCGCAGCCAGGTCGTCCCTGGATAGGTAGGGGGCCAGTCGCCTAGCCTGTCGCAGATGGAAAAATGATGTTTTGCTAACCATGGAGACCTGGGCCTCCATGGACAGCAATGGGTCCAACTGGACCCCCAGGCTTTTTTACCAAAGATGACGGGTTTAACTACTCGCCATTCAGGGTAGGCAACCAGCACTCATCCAACCCAGGGCGACCGGGCCACAGAATCTCCGTCTTATAAATTTTCCTTATCAATAACTGATTGGTGATCATCAATAAGAATTAATTGCCTATACAAACTCATAAACTGATCGTTGCCTTGAAGGTACACCCCACTAGGTATTGCTATTTCATGTGCTCATTCTGAAACATTTGAGAGTATGAGCATACCTCTGCATTGCTAAGGGATTTGGTGGAAGGTTGTATCAAAAGCATTGAAAAGATAGCTGTTTCTTTACGAGTAACTTGCTTATGGGGTGCTCTAAGACCATATTTGGAGCAATATGTGGAAGTCATAAAGCACATCTATCAATGCTGCCTTGTGAAAATCAGGAATAGGTTCTCACAATAAGTGCTGTATGATTGTTTGGCCAGTTTTGCTTTTAAAATATGTGTGCTACTTCTGCTTTTCATCAGATATATTTACATAATGCCCATTTATTAGTGTGGTATATTGCTAAGGTAGTAAACCCAGTCAGCAACTGGCCAAGGTGAAATTTCCTTAGCTGTTCTTATATTTTGTATATAATGGTTTGGTGATGCTCACTGGTTTATAAAATTCATGAGCTGCTTGAAACATCTTGAAATCCTAGAGTCCCATTGAATTAAACTCTGGAAGAGGGTTTTAAATACATTGTTCTGAATACCTTTCATTTTATATTCTTCTCTAGGCTGAAACAGAGGAAGATGTGGAGGAACATCCACAGGAGCAAAGGTAAAAAGAAACTTAAATCATGAAATAATAAATCTCTTGTGCACTATTCCACCTGGTAACAGTAAATTCAATTATTTCAGAAGGCTTAGTAGTTGTTGTTATGGTTATTATTGTGAGTTTTTTGTTAACACATCCCACTTTATGGATTGACTTTGTCATCTTTGTGCTCATGTTTTACTTATTTAATAAAACATTACTATATTTTTATTGTGATCCTTTTATTGGAGTGGCCCACTGATGCATGCAAGCAAAACTATGACTGCCATAAGTCTTGTCAGAAGTTGGTTCTTTATCGATGATCACCAATCAGTTATTTATAAGGAAAAGCAACTGTGATTTGTCATTTTACTCTGAATTGTGAAAAACAATAGTAAATAATTTGCTTGAATCCTAGCAAGAGCCACTTTCTTTTGTGAAAACAGATTGGTTTGACGTATGCTGTAATTCCCTGGTAATGCATACCTCAATTCTGAAGGCACGCATTGCAAAAAAGACTTATTGTCAAATGTAATGCGGCCTTCAAAATTGAGTGGGAGGTTTTGAAGATATTGTGACTGGTACCAGTTGGAAGCCATGTCCTCCCAACTGGTTGAGGTTGGCGAGTTTGCCAGCCTCAGCCTGATGGAGAAGCACAAACGGGTTTGTGTGCATGATTCTAATGCACCATCAAATCTAATGTGCACCTCACTTTTGGCTATGTAATTCAGTCAAATAAGTGAACATTAGATTCAAGTAAATACGACAATTTCAGCTACCTTAGGCACAAACCATTTATGGTTCCATAGATCAAAACCAGCACCTTTTGTTTAGCTTGGAAGCAGGTTAGAAGCCAGTGTGTTTTGTATAAGCCCAGAGATACGTAGTCTTTAAAGCAGAGGTGCCCACACTTTTTCAGCATGCGAGCTACTTATAATAAAACCAAATCAGAAAGATCTACCTACCTCCTCAAGGCTGGAGAGGGGAGGGTGGGGGTGGGGTGGAGCCAGAGGGGGGCGGAGCCATGCCATGCCAAGCCCCGCCCATCCCCTCTGGCTTTGGAGCTCCCAGCAGCTTCTCCAGGCTTGAGGATGGCAATGCCAAGCCAGTGGTGGCATAGCTAGCACAAGGCTGGCTTGGCCCTGCCCTCCTCAAGGCTGGAGAAGCTGCTGGGAGTGCCGAAGCTGGGTGAGGGGGCGGGGCTTGGTGCGGCATGGCTCCGCACCCTCTGAGAAGCGCCCCATCCAGCTGGGATCGACCTCCTTCGGTCCCGGGATCGACTGGTCGAGCACAATCGACTTCCTGCTCTAAAGCATACACAGCAATCTGGCTGCTGCATTTTATGTGAGTTCCTGTTTCCATAAACCTGTCTAGTGGCAACCTGTTGGATAATTGAACTACAATAGTCTGAAATGAAGTTAAGGCGGGTATCATAGTATCCAAATCTGTGTCTGACCATGTTTACATATTTGTGTATGTTTCCTTTTTGCCACTAGTTTGAATGATCACACACATTGTTAGCGTGTGCGGCATATGAAGCCATGTTATCTACATCATGGAATAACTGATCTCTATCATTAGCTGCGCATAGGCCAGCAAATATTTTCAATATGGCACGCAATAACAAGGCATTTACATGTACATTCAGGAAAAAACAATATCTACCTCATTATCTCAGAATTTCATGCTTTAAGTTCATCATACCACTGAGGTCAAAATTTCTGTAATTTCACAACTCAGCCTCAAAAGTTAAATCCACAGGGTTGAAGGCTTTCACGGATACAATTTTTCAGTTCTTGGGGTTTTGGGAAGGCACTGATACAATTACTGTTACTTATGGAGAACTGGAGCAGTTAAATGAAGTTGATTTCATTTTATACATGTGTTACTTTTTGATTGATGTACAAATTCATCATTTTATGAATTCAGCATAATGCTTCAGATCTCTTTATAATAAAGTGATATGGAACTTGATTGTGAGACAATTTTCCCCCTTCCCATTATAAACCAAAGATGGTTGTCAAATATATTGGACCAAATATAAAGCATAGTTAAATGCAAATCATTATTGTACACCCAATGATTTGTCTCTGAACCAAAAATAATTCAGGGTTAAGGTATGTGCAGTGTGTTACTGATCTTCTTTCAAGACATTTCGAAATCTAAGAAGCATGCACCCCCAGAAGACCAAAGTATTGCACTGGAAGCCCTAGATTCCTAAAGAAGTGATATCAAACAAATCTGCTAAAGTTAAACCTGCAAATGTGGAGAGCTGACAATATAATCTTTAGAAACATGGTTTTGCATGCCTTGAAATTGGTGTCTTATTTTTTCAGAATACCGTATATACTTGAATATAAGCCGACCCGAATATAAATCGAGGCACTTAATTTTACCATAAAAATTGGAAAAATGTATTGACTCGAGTATAAGCCAAGGGTGGGAAATGCAGCAGCTACTGGTAAATTTCAAATTAAAAATAGATACCACCAAAATTGCATTAATTGAGGCATAAGTAGGTTAAATGTTTTTGAATATTTGCATAAAACTGTAATTTAAGATAAGACTGTCGAACTCTGATTAAATCATTATTCTAACCTTCTTCAGTGTAAATGTGCTTATGTATCCTTCCAATAATAACAAAGAGAGTAAAATAATAAATGGAATAAAAATAATACCAACAGAGTAAAATAATGTAAATGTAATAATAATAATAAATGTAATTAAAATAATAAGAGCAAAATGATAAATAACATTGACTCGAGTATAAGCCAAGGGGGGCTTTTACAGCCTAAAAAAGTGCTGAAAAACTCAACTTATACTCGAGTATATACGGTAATTAATTTTCTTGTATTTGGGTATATGCTTGCAGCATAACAGATCTGACAAATTTGCAAAATGTTCAGTACATGCAGTGTATTTTAAGCCTGTCTGAATTAATGACAAATACATTTGAATGTGTTGTATGTTTAGATATATGGCATCTGAATTAATAGCAAAAGTTGAATACATGACAGTTGTGATGGTAAAAACTCCTGTAAGTAAAAACATAGATGCGTACTTCTCAGCACATAAGATAACAATTTCTGATGCTGTCATTTATTATATTTATTTTTTTAAAATCCTGACTAATTCTAAAAACAATTTATAACACATACATAATTCATTTACTGTGTGCATGTGTGTTACCTTAGAATTTCTATTTTAGGTATTTTAAAATGAGGCACAAATAAGATACCAAGTATCTTTCTTTATACCAAATTGCTATGTTGGGCTATAAATAAATATATACACGTATAAATAAGTCTTGGATGATGTCATGGTAGAGCTTTGTAAGAAGTATTTCTCATGATTTTTCTCAATATTATGGATTAATTACACTCTGTGATGTGATTTTTGTTCCTGAGTTATAAATGTCGTTTCCTAATTGGTTCTATCATAAAAGCACAGATTTTTTTTATTAAACTGCAAAAACATTGTTTTTGCGGGACATCCTGCAGCACATTTTGCTGTAGTTTTTCAATGAATATCTCATTGAGTCCCAACCAATTCAACATAGTTTGTGAAAGCCACAAAACCAGTTTCTGGAGTATGACAACTACTGTACTTTCAAAGTAAGCACCACACAATTAAACAGGAGTAATACTTTCAAACTAGTAACAGAACAAAAAAAAAATCAAATTTTGTTACATAATGTTATGGAGAGAAATGATAAGGACCCAAAGGAAAATTTTGCTCATGGGTCTCTGTACTTAGTTTTCAGTTAGGTGGCATTTTGGATTGGAAGCAAATTAATAGATTAGGTAAACACATTCATATGTTCTTTGTACTGAAGGTATTATCATGTTGAATAGCTGGGAGCAATTGTTAAATGGTTTAGTTGAGACACAATAAAAAAAAGAAACAGCATGTCAGAGATTAGTGTCATCTCAAATTGGCAAAACGTTCTTATAGTTTTAAAGATAAGATTAGATAACATCATTATTGCAGCATAGTTAGAGGATGTGACTCTGTGGCAAATCATGTGGTTTAGCTTTTATTTAACGGAGTGTTGCCAAATCAACCTGTTGAAAACACTACATTTTATACGTTTTTCTTTTTTTAGAAATACATTTTTAACAAAGACATTGTAAAAAAAATTACAGTTCAATGTGAGGAAAAAAGATAGAAATATTTAAAAGTGAATGAATTACAGTTGACAAGGTTTCACATGATGTAAGAAGAGTGAAAATCAGCCCGTGCAACGTACGCCTTTCCTTATTGACTTCATATGTACAGTATTTGATATTTTTATTGTCAGATATGGTTTGTTGACTTATTCAGTAAACATTTTAGTAATTTAGTTATTTATACATGATGTTGCCCCTCTGAGTGACTTTTTAATGCATGAATACTCTGCTGTAGTACATGTGATCTCTTTTAACATTTACATGGCTCTCAAGAAGGTTTACACAAGATAAGTGAAATGTGGCTGGTTCAGCTTTTCAATTGGACCAGGCAAAGCTTTGCCCTTTTGGGTGTCTGCTCAGATCTTTGCTGTGGGTGTTCGACAGCTGCAGATTCAACAGGTTCTTCTCAGGGTAATTCAGCTTTGTTTCTGCACGGTTCTTGTGCAACTTTGGAGAAAGCAGAAGCCGCGACATATGTAAATAATATTTTTCTGTATCACAACCTTACATAATGAGATATGTGAACCAAAGAAGCATTTGGGATTTGAACTGTTTAGCTGATAATTAATTCAGTCATGTTGTTAACTCATATATTTCTTAAAACAGTGAATTAAGTGATGTTGAGACGGACCACTCAGTCTTGCTGTTGAGAGGGACAAAGTGGGAAGAACTTTAAATAGTTGTCAGAGCCAGTGTAACTTGATTATTATAGTCTTTATAGTCTTGGACTAAGACTCTGGAGATACGGAATCAAGATGATTGCCAGGAGATTGACAGATGATTGTATTATACATATAAAATGACTAGAAGGGATTGTCTGCTAAGTATGTGTATTTGTAATCCGCTCTGAGTCCCCTTCGGGGAAAGAAGAGCGAAATATAAATAAAGTAAATAAAAATAAATAAATAAAGGAGATCTTTATGCTACTAAGAATCAATTGGTGGAAAAGGTAGGATGTACAGACAGTCCCTGAGTTACAAACATTCAATTTACAAACGACTCATAGTTAAAGTGGGTGAGACAATGGGAAGTGAGAAAAATCTACCCCTAGGAAGGGAAATTCACTCCTGAAAGAGTTATCATGGGGGAAAAGTCCCTCTACTACTGAAGCTTTGTCACTGATCCTTGTTTCCACAAGAAGCCTTTTTTTCAAAATTCAATTATCGCAAGGACAGAAAGTGAGGTAAAATCTTCTGAACATGGGCAGAGATAGCAAAACAAATACTGAAGTGGTGTAACTCTTCCCTATGCAGTCCAAAGCTTGTGTGTGTGGCTAAAGATACACTTTAAAATGCACTTGTTCCAACTTATATACACATTCAATTTAAGAACAAACCTACAGAACCTATCTTGTTTGTAACTTGAGGACTATCTGCCTGTATAAATATTTTAACCACTAAGCATTACCCTGAGTTCCTTGGAGAGACTAAAATGCCATTCCCAAAAATGGTGGGGGTTTTTTGGGTTTCTTGAGACCACTAACAGTTGCAGTAGGAGTACAGTTGGCTTTCCGAATCTGTGGATTCAATAACCCATAGCTTGAAAACATTTTTTACAGTCTGCAAAAGGAAACCTTGATATTGCCATTTTATTATGCCATTGTAAATAATAGCATCAACAGATTTTAATAACCACAAACCCCAGCAGATACCAAGGGCCCACTGTAGTCGGATTTTCACATGCCCGGTGGAATTGTTTCCAGATGTTGTTGAATTGCAACTCTCAGTAGACCAAACTAATATATCGGTGGTACAGAATGCTAGAAGTTGTAGGTTCCACATGACTGCTACTCCTGCCATATTGGAACTCCTTCCTCTGCATCACAAGACAAGTTGGCTGTATGGTGATATGATTATCTCTTTTGTTTGCAACACTGGTAACCCATCTGAACTGATGCCTGGAGCATTGCCAAGATACCAGTTTAACAGCTGGAAATGCTGTGACATATGAGAAAGGACTTCTCCGCAGACAAATACATATATGGATTCCAGTTTGGGGACTACTACATTTAATCACATAGCATTGTTGCGTTTTTCTAATTAAAGGTGACATGCAGTCTACTTATGAGCCTGGTTTGATTTCTTCTTTCTCAAAACAACACAGATCTGTTTGCTTAGGATAGAAGAGGTTACATAAAGTTGAGTACAGTATGTGCCATTGGCTTCAGTGGCTTTTAAAACAGGATTTATTAATAAATCAAGCCTATTTGATCACAGCTTGACATAAGGTTTAAGTTTTATGTCAAAACAGGTCGTCATCCTTGGAAATTTTGCCTTTACTACCGCAAAAGGGAAGCAGCTGGGAGTTCCAGGCAGACTCTCTGGGGAAATGCCTCGTGAATGAAGGATTTATGTATCACTATATGTACATCCATGTGGATAGATTCCATTCTGGTTCTTAATACTTTTGGAGACTGTCAGTAAGGAAATACTGTTGATTGCTCTGTAAAGAAGTGATTGTATAAATCCATATAGATATCTGATATAGCCATTACTAATCTGTTTGTGTACTTGTATACTAGTAGGGAAGAAAAATATATTAAATATGGCATAGTTAAATCTGTGCATATATATGTTCCTGTTTAAACTCAGATGCATATGTATACAATCCTGGGATTCAAGCCAGTTTCTAAATCAATAGTTAGGTTGTTTCCCAGAAAGGCAATTGCAATAATTTACCTGTTTAGTGAGCTAAATGGTTGCTAAATGAAACACATTTTTAAAAGCAGTCATAATAAAACTAGTGCAATCCGGACATGACCACATTGTGTTAATAATGGCATTCTGTAGTGCAAAACATTGGAATGGATTAAGAGTTTAATAAGATAGCTCAGGCATGGGCAAACTTCAGCCCTCCAGGTGTTTTGGACTTCAACTCCCACAACTCCTAACAGCTGGAGGGTCAAAGTTTGCCCATGCCTGGGATAACTTCACACTGTGCCTTGCATTGCCAGGAATGATGGTTTGGATCAATGATTCTCTACTTGTTCAGTTTTTATCCAGAATGCGATTGATTATTGATTTTGGATTTTTTGGTTAGCTTTACTATATTGAATGCAAATATAGTGAAAAGTAGAATCTATAGCTTTTAGTGGTGTTTTATCATTTGTGTTTTTTTTTTAAGTTTTAGTCATTTGAGTATTACTTTATAGAATGTTGGGGTTTACCATTATTTTCTCAGTAACATTTCCGTTTTCAGGACAGGAACAGATGTGTGTTAAAATCAGCTATATCTGTAAATGCCTTTTTTAAAAGGCACATGTTCTTGTGCATCAGAGTATATGTGACATACATGTCATAATCTATATATCAATAGTGCATTACATTACATTGCATAATTACATGAAATCCACAGTAAGTGAACCAGGAATGGGGTTGTGCTTGACCTGCTGGTGGACTTTATTTCATTTGCACAGTTCTTGGTATTCTTAGATCTATATGATTGACAAGTTCTTATAATAAAAGGAATTTGCTTAGAGGGAAATGAATGAAGAAAATAATTTGGCATTCTCTCTTAGCCTGCATTTAACAGAAGCAGCTAAACGTATTAGACCTTAGAACCCTTAGAAGAAAGGTGGCACTACATCTACTGGATGCCCACAGAAAACCATATTTTGTAATCCTCAGCACTATAAAAGGGTTTTATGAGACCAGTTGCACTATAAAAGGGTTTTATGAGACCAGTTGCTCTCGTTGCAACAGTGTAGTTATGGTGAGGCCACGGACCATATTTTAGTTCTTGTAGACCACTGGTGGTCCTTGGACCACAGGTTGGGAACCAATGCTCTACATGGACACACTATCCCAGGGCTGATCTGGAGTGTTGAACTCTGAATTGGCTTTAGGATGGTTCTTATTATTAGCCCCTGAGCTACTGCAGAGGTGGGAGAGACTCCCGACTATCCAGCAGCGCCGAACCTTGGTGCCCCTGGATAGTCTGCCCTGCTCTTTCAGCACATCACCTGATATAATGCCTGCCATAGAAGGAAAGGCTACCAGGTGGGGATCTACAGCAGCAGGTTGGTCAGAAGAGGTAGACCCTATCCCATGTTTCCAGGTCACCTGAGCTCAGGAACACATGTTGGCTTTGACAATAATTGCAGCCAGTTCCATCTTACAACTGGCCAACAGTTTACATGAGAGTGAAGTCACAGTTTGACCCAGATACTAGGGGAAACTGGAGCAAGCCATGGCTTTTGTTAACATGGTTCAAACGAAATAAGAATAATGAATACTTTTCTTCAAAGAAGCTTTTGTTTCCTTCAAGTCACTTCCAACTTAAGGTGAACTTATCAAAGGTTTTTCTTGACAAAGTTTGTTCAAAAGGAGTTTGCTATGGCCTTCTTCTGAAGCTTAGAGAGTGTCACTTGTTTAAGGCCATCCAGTGGGTTTCCATGATCAAGCAGAGATTCAGAGCCATACTTCAATGCTCAAACCATTATGCTATGCTAATTCTCACCTACATACTATTTAAATGCTACCTCACATATGTTGTTCATACTGTGTGGAAGAACCCCTAGGCAATGTTTATATGAAACTTGTATTGGTTCCCTAGATCAGGTATAAGTGAGTGTGGTATAGTTGTTTGAGTTCTGAACTAGGAGTTTGGGAGGCCAGGGTACAATGTTCTCTTGACTGGAAACCCACTGGGTAAGGTTGGGTATGCCACACATGATCAGTCTCCGCAAAGGCCAATGGCAACCACCCTTTGAAAAAATAAACTTCCTATGGTAAGTTGGCAAAGGGTTGCTATGAGTTAGAAATTCATCAGAGACAGGCAACACATAAGCTATTGTACTGAGGTGGGCTGTAGTATCATTTTGGCTATTATTTCCTTTTGCCTGCTTGCTTTGTAAGGCTTTTTTGTATTTAAGCTATGGACTACAATGCAAAATCAGCAGCCAAAAGGGGGATATCAGATAGCTTCCCATTTCTTTCATATACTAGTAAAGAAATTGATTCACTCTGTTCCTGTATGGATAAGCTGTACACAGTTCTTCTCCATCGGTATATTCATTCCTCCATATCTGCCCCTTTTGGTATAACAGCTAGGGTTATTTTTGCTTTTCTCAAAAATATTTTCTGGGGAATCAGGAAGCTAAGATTGCTTCATATAAATATTTGCTTTTAAAAAAAGATTGTCTGAAAGAGAATTGGGAAAATAGCATTTTTAGACAAAAGAGAGAACCTAGTCTTTTAAGATTATTGAGAATGCCAGTTGCAGCCAAGTGGCAGAATAATTCCCAATTTATGCCTTGAACTTTTATTGTGCCACACATCTCATTTTTCTGTGTGAAATAGTGTATAAATTATTAACTTTAACATTATTATTACTATAGTAGAAGCAACAAAGTGATTCTTCTGACTTGTCCTATGTTAAACTGCTGAATTGCAGATTAAAGTGCTTGGGAGAGGCTAGATGTGTGCATGTGTAAATAGCACTGTAATTTCCGTTCAGCTCTGGAAGTGCAAAAATAATTCCTGATCTTGAATTCGTTTATTTTTTTTTGCATTGATGGATGTTGATGTTCCAGTAAAAAAGGGTGTATCCCTGCTTAAAACGTGATCCATAGTCTAAACAGATCAATATAATATAATGGAAGAAAAGGTACAACAGGATGAATTAGTAAAAGTGAAATGAAAGAAAACAGAATGAGAAGAGAAAGTCTGATATTTAAAATTAGATACCCACTTGGTGTACGTTTTTTTGAAGACTGTAAATTGAAAAAGTACCTTAAAGTGGTTTCTGTTTCCTTAGAATTTCTCACTCTGGCTGTAGATCTCATCCAGTTTAATAAAGACATTAAAATTGTTTAATGCATAGACCTGTGTTTTAGAAATCTGTTTTAAAATACATGCTAAGTCAAAACACACTGGAACTAATGAAAGATATCAAAAGTTATAATCTTATGAACATCAATATCATATCAATACATATGCAAGATGCAGTACATAGGGAAAGTTACAATTAACACATCACAACTCTACAATAGAGACTATAGGCACGCCACAGTACTCTTAGTGAGATGGGACTCACAGATGGAACTAGGTACAGTACCTCGTAGAAGTAACCAAAACCCAGAAATAAAGGCTCAGTCCGAGGAGAAGGGGTAATCCACGGGGTGAAAAGACCAAAGTAAATAATCCATCCGTGTGCGTCCACCGCGTTGTAGAACCGGCCGCGCAGTTGCGCTAAGAGCCGGGGGGAGTTTGCAAAGAGAGCAGAGCAAAAAAGCCGCAGCGAGATGCGCTGGGGCTCCTCCCTGGGTGAACTCGGCGTTTCCAGGAACCGAACGCTGCCCGGCTGCGCCAATGCGCTGAAAGCCGGTGAGGGAGGGCTGGTTACGGAGGAGGCACTGAGGGTGGAAGATGTATAGAGCTCCAAATGGAGGGACGCAGGGCACACCCTCCTTCACCGGCTTTCAGCACATTGGCGCGGCCGGGCAGCGTTCGGTTCCTGGAAACGCTGAGTTCACCCAGGGAGGAGCCCCAGCGCATCTCGCCGGCAGGTAATGAAGACGTATACTTATACAAACACTTCAAAGAAGTCCACAAATCCATCCCGGATTTTAAGTTCGTTGGATTAGAAAAAGTGGAGATGCAACCCCACATGGACCTACAATCCACCTTACTCAAAACTGAATTGAAACATATTATACAATGTGCCTGTGAGCAACCTTTTGGTTTAAATGAGCCTGTCAGTTTAAATGCTTTACTGAATTAAACTACTGCACCAAGACCCACCCGCTGGGGCTCCAGCTGTATCCCATCTTCCTGTTAGGATATAGCCTCCAGGGAGGCTTTAGCCTGGACCGACCTTCGGTCACTGCGCCATTTGGCCCTTTATTTTCCTTCGACCGCATCAGCGGCTTTCTCCCATTGGGGGACCTGAAAACAACATTTGGTAAGCTTACCTTTTCCTACCCTGCCCATCGACCCACCTATGTTCCTTTAAGAGGCATTATATTGTGTTTATTTTATGTACAGTTGTGTATATTCCCGGGTGTGGATCGTCCTGAGGAAGGACCCGAAACAGGGAAAGATCTAGGCACTTCATCCCGTCGACGACACACCTCCTCCACCTTGGAACTATTATTTACTTGGGAACCTCTCCACGCTGCATTTGCCAGGCCGTTTGCAACGCTCACGAGCATCCTTGTTTACAGTCAACTGCACTCCGGCCCCCACCTTTGGAAGGGCGGAGACACGTCCCGACCGACGCGCCTGTTTGTTGTGCTCTTGCCCGGAATCCCGGGTTGAAGGCTTTTCAGCCACAAGTCACACGGGGGGCTTTACTTATTTTCATTTTCATTGTGAGGACCTATTTGGTGTCCTGTAGTGCCACTGACTGCTTTGCTGGGAAGTCCCAGTACTATCTGTTTGTATTTTGCTTTGTTATATATAGAGGACGCTTGCATGCCACGGCCGTTGATTTCCTTAAAGTGAGATGATTGCACCATTATATTTGTTCATGTTTGGATACTTGTGTATCACAATGCTGATGTCTATAATACAATATTGATTTATGTTTGACTGCCCATCGCATTGCCTCTTTGTTCTTATATCTTTCATTAGTTCCAGTGTGTTTTGACTTAGTTGTCCTTCCACATACTAGTTTATTAAAATACATGCTGCCTTAAGAGGTGCTAGAAAAGCTTTTCCACAAGTTATTGTTTGTTATTTTTCAAAGCCATACTCCTGTCATGTAGCTGCAGAATGGGTTTGAAGGGCCTGTACTTGACCAGCTCCTTGACCCGTGGCTTACATACTTTCTTGCTGTTAGCTGCTTGTCCTCAGTGCCAATACGAGCTCTTTTGCAGGGTTCCCACTTTGTCTCTTGCTTTTCTCTTGCTCTATTGGCTACAAAGATTATTGTTCATTACAATAACATTTCTTTGCCAGTAAGTTTTATAGTACTTTTCAGCGTTTTCCACTCAGGTACTGCTCAAGTACACATCTGCTTCATTTCATTAATACTACAGCAGCAGGTCTTCCAAGTCCAGGATCCAAACCAGGGTATGCGAAGTTTTATGGCCATGATATTCATACATTATCCAGACTAATATTTTTCTGGCTAAAAACAGGGAAAATTGCTGCCACAAGAAGACTCCCAAGTGCAAGAATTTCATTTTAAATAGCTTACAAGGCCTCTCTGCATTGTTTTAACACTTAAGTAATATACATTTTTGAGATTTTTTTTTCAATTTCAGGAGCAACTTGAGAAACTGCAAGTCGCTTCTGGTGTGAGAGAATTGGCTGTCTGCAAGGACGTAGCCCAGGGGACACCCAGGTGTTTTACCATCTTGTGGGAGACTTTTCTCATATCCGCACATGGGAAGCTGGAGCTGACAGGCGGGAGCTCATCCCACTCTCCAGAATTAAACCGCTGCCTTTTTTGTCAGCAGTTCAGCCGGCACAAGGGTTTAACCCATTGTGCCACCGGGGGCTCCATTTTTGAGAATGAGAGATGGTGAGGTATCTTATCTGCTCTCCCCTTTTCTTTATGTCTTGTTTTCTATACATGCTCAATAAGGGATTCTGGGGGCAGATTCTGTTTATCTTGCCTGTTGATGCCAGCACATACAAATATAGTTGAATCTATACTCTGTTCTTTCCCAGCTCAAGCTTTATTGCACAGTTAACTGCAGATAGGCTGGTGCAACCATCACTAAAAGTTTATGTTTCTCCAGCTCCCCTTCACCATCCTCCCAATATTGATGCTCCTAAAAAACCCTCCACTATACAGAGAACAAGGAAGAAAGGAAAGCTGTACAGGCATAAAAGGACTTTGCAACCCCCCCCCCCCATTTATTTATTAATTTATTATTTCGACTTGTATACCGCCACTCCCCAAAGGCTCGGAGCGGTTTACAAAACTACCAGAAACAATATATATAAACACAATTTAACTTTTTAAAAGAACAACAGAACCCCAATCAGCAGAAACCGAATGCTTGTCGGAAAAGGAATGTTTTACACGCCTTCTGGAAGGACGGTAAGCTTCGGATGGCTCGTGTTTCTGCCAGTAAAGCATTCCACGGATTTGGAGCCACGATCGTGAAGGCTGTGCGTCTGGTTGCTGACAAATTGAAAGTCCGGATGTTGGGGACTTCAAGCAGGTTTTGGTCTTCCGACCAAAGTGATCTCTGGGGTTGATAGGGGGTGAGGTGGGCCCTTTGTTAACTGACATGTGCTTGAAGTAGAAATGGGAGAGTATATTGCTACTGTGTGTGCAAGAAACAGACAGTAAAATATCTACTATAGAAAAGTCTTTAAAATGAAGAGATCTTGGTTCAAATTGCATCTAAGGTATGAAACGCTTGAGATGTCATTAAACAAATTGCCATTTTCAAATATAACCTAGATCAGGCCTTCTTAAATTGTTTCCACTCATAGCCCCTTTCTACATTTTATGTGGTTTTCAGTATAAAAGGTAAAGGTTTCCCGTTGACTGTTAAGTCTAGTTGTGTCTGACTCTGGGGGATGGTTCTCATCTCCATTTCTAAGCTGAAGAGCTGGCATTGTTTGTATATCCCTCCAAGGTCATGTGGCTGACCTGACTGCATGGAGTGCCAATACCTTCCTGGCTGAGCGTTACCTGTTGATCTACTCACATTTGTATGTTTTCAAACTGCTAGGTTGGCAGAAGCTGCGACTAACAACGGGAGCTACCCTGTCTACAGATTTGAACCGCCAATATTCTGGTCAGCAAGTCCTGCAATTTAGAGCCCCCCTCCCCCCTTTGTCGTTTTTCCTATGTCACTCAGACTATAGTGTCATTGTAAATGTCTAAATTGGCATTTATCAGAAACTGGCACACTAGCTCACTACTCTTTCAGATAATTATTTCCTATATGGCTGTTGCTGCTTTTCCCTTCACTATGGTTCTTTGTTTACGTTGATCTGAAGTATAATGTTGACACTATCAAGAAGAGGGAGGAAGAGAAGGGGGGGGGGGAAACAGAAACAATTCTGTGCTCTACTTGCAGTGTAATTACACAAGTGTGACATTTAATGGAGAAGCTTTGTTATTAGATTAACTCAAATTGAACAATATTAATGTGGTACAAGAGAACTTCATGGGTGATGTGTCATTTATTGTGTGTATGGCGTGGAGGAAATGACATGCATTGTAAATCCGTAATTTTACTAGGTGCGCTCATTGTGAAAGAAGCATATGGATATCATTTTTTTTTTCCACACTGGGCACAGAAATGCCTTCCATGACTTTTCGGTTTCGGTTTCAAGAGAGTTAGATCTCTTTTGCATCTCTGTTTCCTATTGTGTTGTAATGCTATCACAATCCATTCTGCTACATTGAAATGTAGCTAATTTCCTTAATTGTAAGAATACCATAACATCTGATGGAACTGCTTCCTGGAGACTACACACTTTGTCTGCTGTTGGTCACATTTGAAAAGTTAACTCTTGGCTTAATACGTCAAGATATCAATCAGTTGATGTACATTTGAGTACTTAACATTTGATCTACACTAATCATGGTTGTTTATATTTCTGGACTACTATGCACTTGCTCAGTGAATAGATTTGTTGTAATGCACTTTAAAAAAATTTGCAGAAATTTTTCACATCTCTCATTTGATTGTAACAGTGCCAAAATGTTTTATTTTCAATAGATTTTGCTATATTGCTCTTTAGTGTTTCTGATTTTCTTTTCACCATAGTCTAAAAGCAAGTGTTACATAATGGCAATATTGCAAGTTATTTATTTCAATAGAAAAATAAATATTTCTGTTTTCAGTGGAGGTAGAGGAATCCCTTTAATCACCACATCTGACATGAAATTAGTTGACTTTTTCCAAAATGATGGCAATAATTAAGCACACAGAATGTGTTTATTACTGTTAAGATGCAATTCTGTAGTGGTAAAAACAAGGACTGTAATCTACTAAATGTGAGTAAATGATGAGTTGATAGATAGCTCTTTCAGGTAACTATTATTCTGTCTAACTTGCTCTGTTACATTAATTTTCAAATATTCATATTTATTCTGTGCCTTGCTTAGCCAGTTTTGGGAAACAGAAAGAAAGAAAAAACCAGTGACTATCTCAGACATGCAATGCAAATCACCATTTTTTACCAGGGATACTTCGTTTTATATAGCTCTTCACACATTAGTTATCTTGGTAGTCCTTAAAATAACTTAATAAAAGTATCTGGGACTTCCTAAGAGAAAGACAGAGAGAGAGAGAGAGGTTCCCAGGGCCACCCAAAGTGCTCATTGCTGATTTGCTATAGCATGAGTTTCTCAGAAGCGAGTTCATGTCCTCATCAACAATGCCCCACCAACATACTTTCGCTCTTCATAATTTCAGTTCCCTGTTTAAAATTCATAATGAAACGTATAGACTGAACCCCACGCTGCTCTTGCACATAAAGAGTCATTCTTTTTATAGATTTCTACAAAGAGCAGTCTTGCATCGCATATGACATTTAAAGTGGCTTAGCGGAATTGAACTGTATCACAAAATGACAAGACCATTTCTGAATGAGCCACGGTAGAGCCGAAACCTCCATTCTGTATTCTTTGACCTTTTTAAACTTTCTTTTTCCTAACCATTCTTCTTTTGGACAGGCTTCAGAAAAATTGAAAAGAGTTTTTTCCCTTTGTGTGTGTATATATAGTAGACACATTAGAAGGTTTCCTATGAGCCATTACAGTCCTTCAGTACAAAGCCATATCTTGGTATATCCTGAGTCTGTATTATTTCATTTAAGGAGAATCAGATTGGTCCATCAGTCTCATGTAGAAAGAGCCGTACATGAGAGAACTAAACATTAAACTAAATAAATACTAACTGATACTAAGACAGAAGCTGTAACTCAGTGGTTCCCAACCTGTGGTCTGTGGACCACCAGTGGTCTCTAAGAAATAAAATATGGTCCACAGCCTCACCGTAACTACACCGTTACAACAAAAACGTCTGTTCACGTGAAACTCTTATAGTGCCAAGGTGTATTAAATATGGTTTTCTGTGGGTGAGCAGATGGAGACTACTGGATGGCATATATTCTGTATCAGAAACTAGAATCAGCACCCCAAATAACCTAACTGAATGTAAAGTTGACCAAAAACTGTTCGTAACCCTTTTGGTACTAAGGTTGGAGATTGATCCCCAGTCAAAGTGGTTCCTGGTCAAAAAAATAAAAAGCTTGGGAACCACTGCTCTAACTACACATGGTACTTGGTAGTTAAAACCTTAACACAAAGAAACCACAGTGAAAAGCAAAAATGCAAGAGAAGATATGCTAATCTACTATTAGAGATCTACATAAATGGATTTATTAAGGTTACTAAAAACCAGATCTGCAAATTGTTACATGTTTGTATTCTTATTGCACAAAAAATGCGTTAACAGTTTACAAACTTCCAAAAAGTCATTGGTTTCCCCTTTAACACCCACAATAATTTAGTAGTAACTCTGCAGTCTTGATCATCCATTCTTCTGTTGCTGGCCAGTTCCCCTCCCTCCCTTAATAACCAACAAAAACATTTATTGTAACAGATTGCACCTTTTGAATTTTTTAATTAACACTCACACACATATGTGTGTGTGTGTGTTATTTCAATAGCATTTTGTTTTCTTACATGTCGAGTCAATTGCATATGAAAAAGGGTACCTTCCTTGTCTGGACAGCCACAGCACTTGAGACAGTCTTAGTCATTTTTGACATTATTATTTAATAATTATTTAAAGTTAAATGCCATCTGTCAAACATCCTATATTTTCTTTTAAATTACTGCTTAATGTAAATTTTATATATGTCATCTACATTTTCCAATATTTTCCTTTGGACAAATCCCCCCCCCCCAAACTTTGTCACCACTTTAGCTGTGGTGCAGCTAGTTAGTAGCCAGCTGCATTAAATCACTACTGACCGAGAGGTCATGAGTTCGAAGCCAGCCCGGGTTGGAGTGAGCTCCCGACCATTAATAGTCTATGCAGCCTGAGAGACAGTTGCATCTGCCAAGTAGGAAATTTAGATACCGCTTTATGCGAGGAGGCTAATTTAACTAATTTATGACACCATAAAACCTTCCAACAGCGTGTGTAAGAATGAGGAAGTACTCCATCAAGGACTTGGTGTCACAAGTGGATGGTGAAGCAGCAGCTCCCCCTGTGGCCAGAATCGAGCATACCGTCAGAAAGCTGGAATGTTAAATTGCCTCTGTGTCTATCTATTTTGTATGTCTAAATGGCATTGTAATCTGCACTGAGTCTCCTGCGGGGTGGGAAGGGTGGAATATAAATACTGTAACTTAACTAACTAAACTAAACTATTTTTTTAACCAATTCATTTTCCATCTCCGTTTCAAATGACATTTATATTATTTCAATCACGTGATCATAGCCTTTGCAGAATACCAAAAATAATTTATTTTTTCTTCAACCACTATAGTTGGATCTCTCTTGTCTTGATGAAATTCTCATCAAGGATAAGTTTTATTTTCCCATGTTTTAAAAGTCCTTCTGGATTGCTTTCCAATTTTTATAATAGGTTTGAAACAACAAATTAGTATTCTTTATAATTATTACTCCCCAGATATTTAATACTACCCTTCCACCTTTTTTCTCTGTTAAGATAGAAGAGAACAAACAATGCATTTTCCTCTTCTAAAGTCCATTTTGTTTTATCAGAATTTAGTTTACATCAGTGGCTCCCAAACCTTTTTGGCTTATTGCCCCCTTTTCAGAAAAAAAATTACTCACCGTCCCCCTAGAAATTTTTTAAAAATTTAATAGCAATTAAAAAGGAAGATATATGTATTAATGCAGTGGTTCAAAACCTTTCTAATGCCATGACCCCCAACCATATTTTCGTTGTTACTACATAAATAATTTTGCTACTCCTATGAATTCTAATTCAAATATCTAATATGCAGGATGTATTTTCATTGTTACAAATTGAACATAATTAAAGCATAGTGATTAATCACAAAAACAATATGTTTGGGGGAGTATGGACAACGGATGATGGGATTTGCAGTACCTTCAATTGAGTCAGCTCTGACTTCCACAGACCACTGAGACCCCCACAAATTACAGAACTGGACCAAACTTGGCACAGAGAACCCACATGACCAACAAAAAATACTGGAGGGGTTTGGGAGGAATTGGCAGTGATTTAGGGGAGATGTAGTTCACCTACATTTGGAGAGCACTATGAACCCAAACAACCATGGATTTGGATGAAATTTGGCACAAATACTCAATATGCCCAAATTTGAACACTGGTGGAGTTTTGAGAAAATAGCCCTTCTCATTTGGGAATTGTGGTTGCTGGGATTAAACAATGGAATTGAGCCAAACTTGGCACACAGAACCCCCAATCGTTCATCACCCCCTTAAAGGGGTTCACCGCCCCCCCAAATTCCCCTGAGCCTCCCACCGCCCCCTTGGATCGCCTCACCACCCACTAGGGAGTGGTACTGCCCACTTTGAGAATCAGTGCTTTACATCCAACACAGCCATCAAAGATCTTAATCATTTCCAGCAAGACTTCCTTTGAATCTAATTGATTTTGTATCATTATCACAAGATATGTGTGTATTGCTGTGTGGTTTGTTTGTATTAAATATAATGATGCATACAACACACACAGAGACAGTTGAAATATGGTTACTTCAGTAGTTACTCAAAGAATGAGAGGTTGCATGCAATGGTATTTAACAAGTGTGTTAACTTCCGAATAGTTTGACTTTTGCAACTTCCTTTTAGTCTCTCAATTTCTGTCAAGAGATAAAGTAGTTGTTGATCACTATTCAGAGCACACACAACTGAAAGTGAAACATTAAAGCTATTTTTGACTTTGCAGAAAAAAAGCTTCCTAAATTTAAACTAATGAAAAACCATAAACAAAATGACCCTTAAGGCCAGTCATTAGAAACCATAGTTCATACAAAACACAGCATTGAGACTTGAGACTGTGGGCAGGATCTTTTGTTTTTCTGATACTGAGGCAGGAGGTATCTTTCAAGAAAAAGTCCTTTGTTCCAGTAAAATATTCTCTGGAGAGATGAGGGACCCTCTCTCAAAGAACGGGAGAACTATAAGAAAAGGCAGAGAGACAAACACAAAACCAACTTTTCCTTTCCCTTTGCTGCCATCTATTACTTTCATTTACACATAAGTCATCTGGATCCATTCAGTGGAACTTATGTTAGTTGTGACAAACTTTTCACATTAACTTACATGGAACATAAAAGGAAAATGTATGTGAACACTTGTTGATGTTTCCTCTAAGGCAGTGTTTCCCAACCAGTGTGCCGTGATCGATCATCAGGTGTGCCGTGGGAAATTGGAACCTCCAATACTCTTTCTTCCCCCTCCTGCCCACAGTGCTCTCTGGGTGTAGGTGAACTACAACTTCCAAACTCAAGGTCAATTCCCAAGCAAACCCTTTCAGTACTTTCTGTTGGTAATGAGAGTTCAAACTCTCAGACCCCCTGAGATCAGGAGGGAGAGAGCCGCGAGGACCGGTTCAGTGGCACCCAGGAGGTTCCCTACCAGGACCTTCTGGAACGCCAATTTTAGACGCAGGGTTCCCCAGTATTGTTTTGTTTGTGCACTGCTGTATTTTATGTTAGACTGTGAACCGCTCTGAGCCTCTGGATAGAGCGGTATAGGAAGTCGAACTATAATAATAAAAATAATAATATGCCAAATTTGGTTTAATTCCATTGTTGCAAGAGTTCAGGATGCTCTTTGATTGTGTGTTAAGTATAAATCCCAGAAACTGTAACTCCCAAATGTCAAGATCTATTTTACCCAAACTCCATCTGTGTTCACATTTGGGCATATTGAGTATTCATGCCAAGTTTGGTCCTGATCCAACGTTGTTTGAGTCCACAGTGCTCTCTGGATATAGGTGAACTACAACTCCAAAACCCAAGGTCAATGCCCACCAAACTCTTACAGTATTTTTCTTGGTTATGGGAGTTCTGTGTGGGAAGTTTGTGTCTTTCTGCCATTCCTGCCAGGATATCTATGTTGTGTTCATCGAAGCAAGCCCAGGTTTCACACTGAGTGTATAAATACATTTTAAAAAATATATAAACTATATTAACTGTGTTAGAGTGTCATTTTGTGTAATTTTGGTTGGTGGTGTGCCCCAGGATTTTGTCAATGTAAAAAATGTGCCGCGGCTCAAAAAAGGTTGAAAAACACTGCTCTAAGGTAAAGATGGGACACTTTCAGTTGTCCAAGGACCACTTTTCACTTGTGGATTTGCTGAGGGTCATGCTGAGTTTGGAGCTGTCAAGGAAAAAAAAGGTCACCATGTAGAAGTGATGTTAGTAAACACACGTAGTAATAGTTAAGTACCTGTAATAACAGAGATAAGCTGAAGTTCCGTATTTCTGATTTCAGTCATTAAAATTACTTTTGACTATTGGTTACTGTCTTCCGAAGAAGAAAGAGGCATGTGTTTGTATACAGTAGAGTCTCACTTATCTAACATAAACGGGCCAGCAGAACATCTGACAAATGAAATGTTGGATAATACGGAGTCTCCTAGTGTTCTCCTCACTTTCTGTCTCTGTGATAATTGCATTTTGAAAATTTTGGGTTGCCATGGAAACAAGGATTGGTAATAAAGGTTCAGTGGAGATAACTTTCCCCCCAAAATAACTCTTACAAAAGTGAATTTCCCCTTCCTAGGTGTAGATTTTCTCTCACTTCCTGTTTCCTCATCCTCATTTGTAACTAGGAGTCATACATAAGTCAGATGTTTGTAACTCAAGGACTACCTGTATTTTCTTTCCCTTTCCATTCCTTCTCGGCATGAAAAGTATAAGGTCTGCTGATGGAGTTTTATTGTATCAACACCCAACCTATTAAACAGCCTTCAAGCTGGTCATGCATACATCTCCGTTACTTTTGTGTTAGTTCTGTTAACTACTTACTTTTCAGAGTCCTTTTCTAATTACTGCCAGTCAATTGTTAAAGTATTTTTCTCTTTTTGTATTGGATAATTGTAATTGATTGTACATTGCTCTGAAACATTACATAATAATAATAATAATAATCTTTATTTATACCCCGCCATCTCCCCAATGGGGACTCAGGGCGGCTTACATGAGGCGAAGCCTAATAAATGAAATCAAAATGCAAATAATAATAAGTTACATAAGGCATAAAAATACAACAAACAATGTAAAATTAAAATAAGATCATACATAACACAGTATCAGTGAGCGGGCTTCATGTACAGGATAAAACACTAAAGGCAAAAAGCTAAAAACACGGGGTGAGATAGGAGTGGAGCAGATTTATTTGTGAGGGAGAAATTCTTCAGGAATGGGGTTGAGAGGAGTCTTCGTACAGGAGAGGCAGAGGTGTACTCTAAAAACAAACATTAAGGGGTCACAGCAATATCATGTTGTATGGTTAATCACCAAAGGTGCAACGGAAGAGCCAGGTTTTGAGATTCCTCTTAAAACTTTCTAAAGTGGGGGCTCGCCTAATCTCAATACATATGGTACATTATATAAACTGATAGTGCTAGCAATTGAATTTAGACATGTGTTTTTACCTTTTTTAACAGATACATTTCCATGTTTTTTCCCCTTATTTTTTTAGCTTCTCTGCAAAAATGCCTAATGGGAGGCTCCTCCATTTTCATCCCTCAATTCTCCATTTTGGAATGCAGTGAGTATGTTTTGCACTTGAATGATAAGGAAGAAACCATGACCACAAGTTTACATTAGAAAGATAATTTCCCATTGTTTATTCATTGTGGTCATTACACACAGTGCTATACCCTACTGCCTTAAGCATGAGGAGTTTGGAAGGCATAACTTACTGGTCCAGTTCAGGTCAAAACTGTGGTTTATTTACATGAGAAGTTGGAAGAGTTGCCTTTTTGGTTCATAGATCACATAACCTCCAATCAGCATGTCAGCTATCATATACTGAAATAAGCTTTTCCATATGTCATTGGACCACAGAAGTCATACACCTTAGGGGAGGGGAGTTGCAGCCCATGTTTTGGAGAGCTACGCGCTTCCCATCCTTTTATGTGATATCAAGCCATACAGCCATTTGGTTCCTCTTTCCATGATTCCCTCCTTCACTCTTTCTCTACCAGAAACCATTGGCATTACATCCTAATAATGCAGGCATGGGCAAACTTTTAAACTTGGGGCCAGAGCAGGGTGGGCGGACTGGGATGCTCCCTCCCTGCCATTTCCCCCTCCCCTTCCTGGTCTCTTTCAGAATCAGAAAGTGAAGGAAAGACGGAAAACGTTTGATCCCAAAAGGGTTAGTCTTGGTTAGGATGAGATGGTGGATTGGAGAGAGAAAAAGTGTATCAATTAGACCCTGTATTATTGCCTACTCCTGATATAGGATCCTAGAGCTGGAAGAGAACCCCAATCTTTTCAGTTGAATCGCTTTCTTTGCCAATTGAAACCATTGCTCCCTTGCGTCCTGGTTTCTAGAGAGGCAGGAAGTCAGTTTCCCTCCTCCTCTTCCTCTTCCACCCTTTAAAATCTTGAAACATGGTTCTCATGTTCCCTCTCTACCTTCTTTTCTCCCAGCCAAACATTCTCCAGGAGGAAAGGAGGAAGGAAAAAGAGAAGGGAGGGAGGCAAAGGAGGGAGGAAAGGGAGAAGGAAAGAAAGAGAAAAGGGGAGGAAGGAAGGGAGAAGAAAGAAAGAAAGAAAGAGAGAGAGAGAGATGGAAGAAGGGAAGGAAGGGTGAAAGGGAAGGAGGGAGGGAGGGAAGGAGGGAGGGAGAAAGAGGAAAGTAAGAAAGGAAGGGAAGGAGAAAGGAGAGAAGGAAGGAAGGATAGGATGGTGAGAGAGAGGAGGGCATGAGAAAAGAGCCCATGGGGCCGATCTGACCCCCGGGCCTGGGTTTACCCATACCTGCAATAACAGTTCAAACTCACTCCCAAAACCAGAATAGCAAAATGAAACTGAATCTTACACTACTATGTTCAAGAGTAAGTGAAGAATGTAGTTAGGCAGCAAATTCAACCTGACCATTTATTTGTTATGAGAAATTGCAAGGGAGCTGTAGGGGATGATAATGGTGTGAGGGAACAGGAGGGAGAGTTGCAAGTTAAATTCCTCATGTGCTGCTAGACTATTTATTTGAAATTTCCCCTGAACTATCGCAGTTACTTTTGTTTAAATTTTACTGTAACTAATATATGTCTTAGGTAATATAATTTTTGTAAGGTCTTAAACTCTGCATATGGATGACAAAGTGTTTTTTTAAGACTTCATTTTGTTTTAGATTGCAACAATACTTATGCCCCCTTTCTTTTTTCCTCTAGGTTACTGGGACTGCCTAAAGCTAAAATGCTATACGCCTACAATCCTAGTAGGGATAAAGACATTATAGTGAATTCAGTGTTTACAACTACTAGACATTTTCATGTGTCTCCTGTTCATAGCAGGGTGAGTGTCGATGTAATTTTGGAAACTATGCTGTGGCGAAAGGCCAAGAGTTTCATGCTTTTCTTGGCCTGAACCTTTACTTGTTGGCTCTGTCTTCTCTACTTTCCCACCCGTCAGTTTGCTCTTAATTTTCCAAGATTTTCCACATTTCTAATAGTTGATTATTCTCCTACAAATATTTCCAGTGTAAACATGGCCTTTCATGGCTACACCAAAGACTCACAGAAACTCCCCCCTTTTACACTGGTGGGTTGCTGTTTACAATTTCAGTTGTCTGCATTTATTCTTCTCTCTCTAGGAAAAGCATTTTGTGTCTTCCTATTAATAGTGATATTATGCACAAGATCTGTCTAAATAATTGTTTGTTGCTACTTGGAAGAAGAATACTTTTGCTTGGAACTCAAATGCCTATTTTTAAGACAAGTTTGAAGAAGGGATAAGGATGAAATACTGCCTGTATCTGAGGGTTGGGTGAAGGGAACATATGTTAGGAATTATGCCTTTCTTAGCTTAATAAAATCTTCTGGAAAAGGTAACAAAAGTGTCTAAAAAGTTCATCACCCTAGGATACTGAGAAAAAAAGGGTCTTTTGTGTTAAAATTAAAAACTGAAATGCTCACAGCATTGTGGTTCAATCTTAACTTCCTGCTGTTAGCTTCACTCTATCTATTAAAATAGACTAGCATTGCCTGCAAAGGGAAATGCATAAGTAGTCTGCAGCCTTGGGAGGGGAAAAAACATGTTTTATCAAACTTCTCTCTCTATTTGTTTTTCTGAAATAAACACATGAAAAAATACAGTATTAACAGGTGTTGTACATATTGTAGAAGCTTTTTTTAAAAATCCTTACCATTTTGTATATTCATTATCAATGTGAACTTTGGTATATTTCTTGTTAAAATGATATCTATTTCATAATCTTGGATCATAATCTTTCATCATAATTATTTTTAAAAGGTTGTAGTGCATCACAGTTTTGTAGTGGACCACAAAATCCAACTATAGCTCATTCTGTATAAGCCAGCATTAAAAAAACATATAAGGTTTGGATGCAAACAGTTGCCTTCCAAAAATATGTCAATATAGTTTCTTATCAGTTACTGAGCCACATAGTAAACTGCTTTTGAATTCAGAAGATGTAGGTTCTGCGAGAAGATACCTTTCATGCCCCCTTCCTCTGGCCCCCATCTATCCAACACTTTAGCCAGAAAGTATTAACCTCTGTTACCTTTTGTAAGCATTTATTATCTTTGATTCCCTTTATGTTTGGGTCCAATACAATCTTCTTCAGGACTTTAAAGCTCTCCATGGTTTTCTTCTCCCTCTGATATTTACTTCGTTGCTGCACCATGTTCTCAATTCTGTATCACTACCATGTGCCACCCTCCAAGTGTGTCTTGTAGGGGTGTGCAAAATGGTGCAGAATTCTCTTCTGTTTTTGTTCTGTTTACAGGTGCCCCCTTCCCAGTTCTATTTTTGGGAAGAATCTTCCCAAAAACAAAATGGGGGGCACCCAAAATTCAAAATGAAAATAGAATGAAATCAGAAAAGATTTTCACACCCCTAGTGTCTTACTCCCTTGAAAATATTCTGTTCTGCCTTCCTGCATTATAGATTTAGAACTGTTTCCCCAAACACCAGTGTTATTTTCCTCCTTTGCTTCATTTAAATATGTCTCAAAATACCTTTGTTTCGTGTTACTTTCTTGTTCCTTTGTCATTCTGAAATTCTGCCTAGCATATATAACAAGGATGGGGAGTACCCGCATATTTCATTTTTATTTATGTATTTCTTTCATTTGTATGATTTTTTTTCCTATAGTGGGGCTCAATGTAGATCCCAGAGACAATCAATTGAAAAAAAACTTCACAATAAAATTTTAAAACAATTTAAATCACCCTATAAAATAATATAAAGTCGTTTTAAAAACATATAAAAGTTTTAAAAGGTAAAATTTTAAAATCCCAATAAGAAGCATCCCTACTTACATATTAAATGTCTGCTTAAGCAAATAGGTCTTTGCCTGATAGTGAAAAAAAAGTGGGGTGGGTGAGTAACTTAGCAGCCCATGGAAAGGACTTCCAGAGCAGTGTTTCACAAACTCTGCTCCTCCAGATATTTGGACTTCAGCTCCCACAATTCCTAATAGCTGGCAAGCTGGCTGGGATCTCTGGAGCTGAAGTCCAAAACACCTGGAGGGGCAGAGTTTGAGAAACACGGTTCCAGAGAGTGGGAGCAGCCACGGAGAAGGATCTCTCTCGGGTAACCTGTGAAGTTAGCAGGACCAAGGGAAAACCTCGGCCAGGTTTGTATGAGGTGATATGGTCCTTCAGATAGTCGGTACCTAAACTGTATAAGGCTTTATAGGTCATGAGCCACACTTTGAATTGTGTCCAGAAGCAAACTATTGGCCAGAGAAGCTGTTTTAACAAGGGAGCTGCAGTGTGGCCACAGTTCTTTGAAATTTTCAGTTTCAAAGGCATCCCCGTAAACATTGCTTTACAGTCATCCCAATGGGATGTAAACAAAAAATCTGATATAAGAAATGGCTGCAGCTGGCATATCAGTTTTAGCTGTGCTAACACACTAGCCACTGCTGAAATCTCAGCATCCAGGCTCAGAGTTGAGCCCATGGAAACACCCAAACTGTAAGCCTGAGATTTCACAGGAAGTGTAAGATTATTTGGCACAGGCATAATCTTTATTCTCTAATCTGCTTTATGAGTAACCAGGAGCTGGTTACCCTTGTCTGGGTTACATTACAATTTGTTTGCTCTCATGCTGGCCATTATTGAAGGTTTATGAACATGGCAGCCTCCTTGGATTGAGAAGGAAAGGTATAAAAGAGGTGTGTGTCATCAGCATATTTATGATGCTGAACACCAAAACTCCAGATGACTTCTCCCAATGATTTCATGCAGATATCAAACAACATGGAGACCAGAATGAACCCCTAAATATACAAATAACCAAAGTTCCCCAGCAACACCTTTTGAGTTCCCTCTCCAAGAAAGATTAGAAGATGTGCATAACAGTGCCTCCCAACCCATCCAGAGAGCTGGCCCAGAAGAATATCATAGTTGATGGTACTGAAAGCTGCTGAACAGTGGGTAATATGTCTCATCCAAACTTCCCTGGAGCTGCGAGACCATCACTTGCTCCAAAACATGCCCAGAAATTGAATGTTAGAGACTGGCCAATAATCCTGAATGATGGGATCCATGGAGGCCTTTTCTTCAGGCAAGATGAGAACTTTCCTTGCTGTAGTGAGGCATTTTCCACTGCCCTTGGTCATATGAGCAGTCCTCCTTTACGTGCTTTCAGAAGCCCAGAAGGTCAAGAATCCTGTATACCTTTAACGTTTTGTATAGCATATTTTAGATTGTAACCTCTTTGGGGGTAAGGACCTGTTTTGTACTTTGGAAGCTGCTTAGACCAGGGTTTACTTGAACTTCAAAAAATGACAAAGACTGAAAAGTGGCAACATTAATAATGCTATAGAAATGTTTTCTTCGTCACCATTGTTGTCATTATTGCAGTCATGCTTCTCCACAAGGGTACTGAAGAAAGCTCTTAAAGTTCATTTGTATTATTGATTTTTGACATATTATGATATTTAAACATATAAAAAGAAATTGAGTCATGGTTGCTAACCTTGCCTCCTGACCTGCATACAGCCCTATTGTTGACCCCTGCATATAGAATGGGGTTCATTTATGGGACTTACAGTACGTGGATTTGAACTAGATTTTGAATTCCCACTCGGTGCATGCAGGTTGAGTCAGGGAAATATCTGAACCTATTGAATAGATTACTTAATAAACTATCCGTATTGTCAGAAAAGATTAGTAGCATTGTTTTATATCCAATTTTTAAAAAATTAAAGGGTTTTTCAAACTGCGTTAACAGTTGGAATATGCATTAAATAGGATCATAAATCAAGTGGGATTTACTTCTACATAAATGTGCAGGGATTACATCTTTAGGTTTTTCCAAAGTTATTATTCCAGTGCGCAAGATGTCCTAGGGGATAGTTTTATCTGTATAGCAGATTATTTCCCCCTTCCCTAGGATAAATTGCCAACTACTTAAAAACTGTCTTGTACTTCAAAAGCAATGGATTGTGTGGCATACCAGTTGCTGTTTGGAAACAAGTGGAGTATGTGAAAGTAATCACATGGAAACTTTTTGCATCCTGGCCTTGCTGTTAAGTTTCAAATGAAAAAAAACTTCTTTTCATATCTTTGCTTATACTTGGTAAAACAAGAGTCTAGCAATCATTCACACCACCAATATTTACCTCTTTTTCTTTCGAACTGAGAAAAAGAATGGCTCATTTCAGATGTAACAACATCTGAATGAACTTCATGTTTGCATGTCTTTTCTACCCTCTTCTGGTGTGGGAAGAAGGTGAAGACTATAAGTATCTCATCCTGTTTTCAGCTGACTGGCTTCGCTTTGTGTCTGAAAAGAGTAAAATGTAGGTAACTGAAACCATGGAGTAGAGAAACAAATGATTGTGAAATGGTGGCTTCTGCTTTTGGCATATTAAAAAAAAACCCAAAACACACACACCATAGCTTAAACTAACCGGAGTTCCCAGTTCAAATATAATGATAAGTTCCAGTTAGTTTAAACCAGTGTTTCTCAGCCTTCCTAATGCCACAACCCCTTCACACAATTTCTCATATTGTGGTGACCCCCAACCATAACATTATTTTCATTGCTACTTCACAACTGTACTTCTGCTACTGTTATGAACCGTAACGTAAATATCTGATAGGCAGTATGCATTTTCATTCACTGGACCAAATTTTGGCACAAATACCTGATACGCCCAAGTTTGAATATTGGTGGGGTTTGGGGTGGATTGATTTTGCCATTTGGGAGTTGTAGTTTCTGGGATTTATAGTTCATCTGCAATCAAAGAGCATTCTGAACACCATCAATAATGGAATTGAACCAAACTTGGCACACAGAACTCCCATGACCAACAGAAAACACTGGAGTTTGGTGGGCATTGACCTTGAGTTTTGGAGTTGTAATTCACCTACATCAAGAGAGCACTGTGGACTCAAACGATGATGGCTCTGGACCAAACTTGGCACAAATACTCAACATGCCCAAATGTGAAAACTGGTGGAGTTTGGGGAAAATAGACTTTGACATTTGGGAACTGTAGTTGCTGGGATGTATAGTTCACCTACAATCAAAGAGCATTCCTAACCCCACCAACATATGGGCAAAACTGCCCACACAGAACCCCAATGACTAACAGAAAATATTGTTAGTCATTGGGGTTCTGACACTTCCTCATGACCCTAGGGGTCCCAATTCCCAGGTTGAGAAACACTAGTTTAAACCAAGAAATGAGTGTTCCCAGATTCATCATTAAGGTTGTGCTGGATAAGATGAGGCTAAGGTTAAGTTTACTATTCCTTATTCATGTAATACTAAATTATGATTTATTGGTGTATCCAAATACTTTGACTCAACTAAACTTAGAAATCGCTGACTGCACTGGTTAGAACTGCAGTTGTGTGCATATATTTTACACTCCAGGTTTACGGCAAATTATGGTTGGATTCAAACCATGATTGGCTACTAATCATGATTGGAAATTTGTAATTATGGTTTACAAGGGGAGCAAAGAGCATGCAAGCATGAGCTACTTCTGTATGCAATGTCAAGTTACAGTTTAGTGTTGCATCTTAAATCAGCCACTATCGCTGACTCCGCTATGACTCCCTTCTTTTGATTTTCTTATTCTTGACACTTTTTATGTTTCTATTACCTTAATACTATTCTTTAACTTTTAATGTAACTTTTAAAATCTTTCAATAAAAACAGATTTTAAAAAGGGACAGAAAGAGCAACCAGTCTTAGCACACTGCTATAGAAACTCAATGCTATTTGATGCCTCTCCAGATTGGCCTCCAGGCTTTGTGGAGGGAAGCACAAGCGGGTTTGTGGTCTCTAGATGTAGGGTAATTGTTAAGGAGTTTCTTTCTTTTTTAAAAGTCACGTATGAAATTATTGAAATTTAAGTATTCTGAACATCAGACACTTTTATTTTATTTGTAGGTGATTCCAGCAATGGGAAAAAATTATTTCAGAATTCTATTTCTTCCAGTAGAAGAAGGCAGTTTTGAAAGTTCATTATTTATAAATACCTCATCTCATGGAGTATTTTCATATCAGGTAATTTGTTATTCACTAGCTTGAGATACAGAAGATAACTGTTTTTGAATAATGTCACAATTGGCAAAAGAAACAATTTCTTTTGCCAATTGCTCATGAGTAAATAAGGTTTACGGAGCGCTTTCTGGTATATAGGGACCTGAAGCTTGAAGGTGTTTGTCCCTCTGGTCTGTACTACCTTTGGTGACATCCTACATATAAAAAATACATTTTACTCCAGGTGTTTTCAAGGTAAACATATATTGGTTATACAAGGAGATGTAGTATTGCTTAACCGTAATTTGTTCCTGCAAGATGTATAGTTGCAACATAGGAGGGGAAAAAAACTTAGGAAGTATTTGTTTGCACAGATCCCGATGTTGAATTTCTGTAGTGAGCCCAGAATTTAGATACCCATTTTTTCTAATTCATCATTTAGAGAATTTAAACACATTGAGTTAATGTTGTTCCCTCATTTATCTAAAAGCAACAAGTTATAGCTAACATGTGACACATTTTGGAAATCTAGGGTATGCAAGCATTACCTTGCTACCTGCAGCATGTAGTATTTGCTGGAGTCAGAGCGGTTGCAATATTATACAGAAACTGTTTGCTTTCTTTCCAGTCCTGGAGCATGGCATTGTAAATCCCCTATACAAATGCAGATGTTTCCATATTATTGGACTAAATCATAGCTTGAATTGCGCTATATCATTTCTTTTCGCAATCATGCAGAATGTCTTGTATGTTTTGTTACCACAGCATACCACCTTGAGGTATAAAAAGCAGTGCAATTTTCAGTGGAAGATTTCTCATTAGAGTGGACTGTGTTCCAACCACATATTAATTACATGCACACTTACAAATGAGCCCAAGCCCTTACATATTTCAAAATGAAATGGATTTAAAATAAATAAATACATACATGGATAAATGAATAATTTAATTATTGCATCATGTCCATTTTCAAAGTCAGTGGATATCTTGCTCTCTCAACCTGCATAGATAATATGACAGTATTACTAGTGGCTTTATTTTTGTTGGGGGAACCGAACAGCTTGTAGTTCAGATTCTGTGGGATAAGGGAAACATGCCATTTGGCTTCAGTTAAAACCACACAGATGAGTAGGCTGAGGTGATACTTTTCTTTTATGTGGCTTTCTACCCACATGATCTGTAGTTCATAGGTTGTTAGGAGAGGGGATTTTTATGAGGTTCACATGAAGTGTAACCACTTGCCAAAGAAGGAGGAAACCAACAGGCAAGTGGACTTGTAGAACCTTGATCGTTTGGATCAACGCCATTTCGTTCTGTCTTTCCTCTTCTTTTCCCAGGAAAAATCATTTTTATGTATCACTAGGGAACTATCTTGTCAGTTGGATATCTTCAGTCTCCTTTTCTTGAAGATGATGATGATGATGATGATGATAATAGTAATCTTTATTTGTACCCCTCTTCCATCTCCCAAAAAGGAACTCAGGGCAGCTAACAAGGCACTGCAAGTGCAGTATAAATATCAACAGCACCTGAGTATAAAACAATATTACATAAATTTATACACAACCACTATCAACACATAAAATAAAATAAAATAAAATACACAATTTTAAACACTTTCCATCAACGGTTAAAACTAGCTGCCATCAATACATAACTAAAGTGCCAAAGTGCTAACCTAATATAGGCCCATTTCAGCCTACTCAAGGCCAAAGGTCTGTTTAAAAATCCATGTTTTTAGGCTAGGAAGGAAGGATTTAAGGGTAGAGGCTAATCTAATCTCTTTTGGAAGGGTGTTCCATTGCAGGGGAGCCACTACAGAGAAGGCCCTCTCTGTCGTTCACAGCAATGTCACTTGAGATCTCAAAGCCTGTGCTGGTTCATAGAAAAAGACGTGGTCTTAAAGATACGTTGGACCTGACGCATATAGGGCTTTGTATGCAATAACGTGCACCTTGAATTGAGCTGAGAAAATTGTCGGAAGCCAGTGAAGCTGCTTTAATAGGGGCATAGTATGTTCCTTATAGCTAGGTCCAGTTAGTAATCTGGCAGCCAAACTTTGCACTAACTGCAATTTCTGAACCATCTTCAAAGGCTGCCCCATGAAGAGTACATTACAATAGTCCATTCTAGATGTAACTAAGGCATGGACCACTGTGGTCAAGTCAGCCTTTTCAAGGTACGGTTACAGCTGGCACACAAGTTTTAATTGTGCCAAGGCCCTCCTGGCCACCACTGACATCTGAGCTTCAAGCATTAGTGCTGAATCCAGGAGGACCCCCAGACTGCAGACCTGTGTCCTCAGGGGGAGTGTAACCCCATCGAACACAAGTTGCCACCCTTTACCCTGGTTGGCCTCACGACGAAACAGGAGGACCTCTGTCTTGTCTGGATTTAGGCTCAGCTTGTTAGCCCTCATCCAGTCCATCACAGCTGCCAGGAACCAGTCCAGGATCCGGGGAGATTCCTTGGAATGAGGTGGAAAAGAGTAGTAGAATTGTGTGTCATCTACATAGAGATGACACCCAACTCCAAAACTCGGGATGACCTCATCCAGCAGTTTCATGTAGATATTGAAATGCACGGGAGAAATAATAGAACCTTGCAGACCCACAGGCCAATGGCCAGGAATCCGAGCAGGTGTCCGCCATCATTACCATCTGGGTGTGATCCTCCAGGAAGGAGCAGAGGCATTACAACGCAGCGCCCCCAAGACCCATTCCAAAGAGCCGATCCAGACGGATACTGTGGTCTATGGTATCAAAGGCTGCTGAGATGTCATTTAGAAAGCTACATTTTCAATCTTCCATCCATGAGAGTTCAGAAGCACATTTATATTCAGTACATTTTAATAAGTGCTTTGATTGTGTAAAAGGCATTTATATATTTTATTTTTTCCAGGCAGTATACTAGACAGCTTTAGATGATGAGTGGATTTAACTAATCTTCTTTGCTCTGGGAATTTCCTGTATAATGCCTATACGTAGAACTGTCTGACCTAGGTAAACCTCACTGATAAAAGAGCTATTTTCTCTTTTATGTTGACCGTTTAGAATACATTCAGTAAAAATAACTATTTGTGTATTATTCCACCATTTTCAACCTCCTTTGAGTAGTGCAAGATGCCTGAGCTCATTCAGAAAAAAGGAGCTAAATAGATGAATGCGCTTTCATTTGGGGTTTGGGGGCTATAGATGTTCTCAAGCTTTCTTCTGAATTGAATTCTTGTGAAAGCATTCTTCTTTCCCATGTCATTACATACCTATATCTGATTGACTGTGAGACATTGTAGCATCATTAGATTGACTATCGTCCCAAATTGGCTAGGATCAGAAGTCAAGAGGAATCTTCAGGATGTTTTTAACACCAAAGCATTTTGGGGATGGGGCTTCTCATATTGAAAATGTTTACATATGATTTTTTCGTGTGCCCCTCGTACTGAATAATTGTAACATATCCTGTTTGTCTTTAGTAGTAGCTATTTTAGTGCCATGATATGGTATTTAAAATTTCTGAAATTATTTAGAAATGGTGACTATAATACTTCATTTTACAACAGGTCTTTGGAACAGGAATTTCAAGGGCCATTTCAGAAGACTTTAGAAAACAGTTAGCAAATACTTATTTACTCTTTCCTCATATCAACAGTATCCAGATCTCACAAACACTGGTATGGTATCCTTTTCAATAAAATATCAAGTTATATGATGGGTTACTCCTCAATAATGTTTCTGTATTATAGACAAATGTGATAAGAGATTGTAAGTGTTGATTGTTTGGAGAACGGTTGTCAGGAAATGTTCACAGAGTCAGAATGAAATCAGACAGTATTAAGAAGTAGGATTTGCAACCAAATGAAGAACTCATTGCACACAGATTGTCATTTTTGTGTGTTGCACAGATCAAAAATTATTTAAAAGTATCACACACACTCAGTTGGCTTTCTGTATCCATGGATTCTGCATCTACATATTCTGCCACCTAAAGCTTGAAAAATTCCAAAAGGCAAATCTCGATTTTGCCATTTTATATAAAGGATGCCATACCTCAACCATTGAGCATTCACAGAATTTGGTGTCCATGAGAGTGTGGCTTCCATTATCCCATGCCAGCATATCATCTGATTTCAGTGGGATGTTTTCATAAGGATTATGCTTATTTGCCTGTATTGTGATTGTAAGAATATGTGCACTGAAATAGGTGATGCAGAGGGGAGAAAGGTTTTCACCAATCTTCGCTGTTCCACATAAGAAGCTAAACATTCTGGCAAACATTTTATTCTTGTGCAAATTGCATGAGCTGCAAACGTTAATGTCTTTTATTATTGCAATAAACAATAAACAAATTGTTCAGACTGTAAGACAACCAACTTTCCTAAGAAGCCAAACTGGCCAAACAGAGGCTATCATACTTGACCATATGGTGCAGTGACATAGCTTATTTGGGATAATGCTTGGTCATGCCGAAGGGAGTCGGAGTAGAGGAAGTTTGCATTACAGGTCAATTGACAACCCAGAATGCTACAGCTGTACATTTGTAGGAACTGAGCAAAGATGTTGGTGAAAGAGTATCTTGGAGATTTCTTGTCCTAAGCTAACTTGACAGAAATTAACAACAACAATAATAAATAATAAAATGTTATTTATAGGCCACCCTATCTCCTCAAAGGGACTTGGGGCGGTTTCCAACACATACGGCAAACATTCAGTGCTTACAAAGAACATATAAAGAAATTGCATCAATAATTACAATAGCAAATGCAATTATTGACATATGTCCCAACCTATAATCCTCAAAAAAGGTGGCAGTATTACTTAGAATAGGTCTTTCTTATAAAAGGAGCCCTAATAGAATTGTGGCAGGATTTGAAATGCAGTAGTTCCCCCTTGTGGCAATCTAAAAGGTTTCATGAATTTTATAAAAAAAAAATTAGAGTCTTTAAATGCACTGAAAAACCTAAAACACAAGAATATAACTTCTTAGAAAATGTTCTCAAAATTATATGAACTCTCATATTCATGTTAAAAATACCCAGAGCATAATTTAGTTGTATTTTAATGTATTTTTAATGTATTTTAATTGTTGAAGTGTTTTGGGGGTTTATATTGTTATTATGTGGGCATCGAATTGTGCCGTACTGTAAGCCGCTCTGAGTCCCCCCTTGGGGGTTGAGAAGAGCGGGGTAAAATCCCGAAATAAATAAATAAATTCGTCATATTTTCATGTAAAATATTTCCAAGATTTTTTTTATTGTGTCAGAAGCAAATTAAGAACATACTGCAAGTTATTTCTGGTGTGAGATAATCGGCAGTCTACAAAGACTTTGCCCAGGGGACATCCGGATATGTAATCATCCTATGGGAGGCTTTTCTCATGTCACTGCATGGGAAGCTGTGGCTGACAGACGGGAGCTCACCCCATCTCGTGGATTCGAACCACCAACCTTCATGTCAATAGTTCAACTGGCACAAAGGTTTAACCCATTGTGCCACTGCACTGCGGCTCCTATTTCTAAGATTCAGATATTGAAAAAAAGTGGCATATATTAAAGTGTTGTCTGGAAGGTACCAGTAGTTAGGAGTCAGAATCCATCCGCTGGAGAAAGAGAGGGATATCAGATTCTAGCCAAATCAGGAGACATTTCTCATTGGCCTTAGTGTTGTTTGGCTTATTCCACTGCACAAATTAAAATGTACCCAGTCACCATTATTTTAGTATAGATTACCATTTCCTTTAAAAAAAATTGGGTTTTTTTTCTCTCCTATTAGGCAGAAGCTAGGAACATCAGCCATTTAAAAGTTCGTCTTGAATGCAGTTTACACAACAATTTGTATCAACATTTTAAGGTATGGTGTACAATTTAGCTTTCATCCTGTATTTAAAGACACTTCATCAGTGTTTTATTTATCAACATACATGATAACTCCCCTCCCAGTTTAATAGTTATTTCAGTTAAATGACATGTTGAAATAACTTTGCAACTGCCAGATCATTATAGCTTTAAAATATTATTTTCCTTCCTGTGGCTTTGCTACCATGATCGAGAAGTTTGAATGGGTTTTTTTTCATGTCAGGAGCAACTTGAGAAACTGCAAGTTGCTTCTGGTGTGAGATAATTGGCCGTCTGCAAGACATTGCCCAGGGGATGCCCGGATGTGTAACCATCCAATTGGAAGCTTCTCTCATGTCACTGCATGGGAAGCTGAGGCTGACAGACAGGAGCTCACCCCATCTCGCGGATTCAAACCACCAACCTTCACGTCAACAGTTCAACTGGCACAAAGGTTTAACCCATTGTGCCACTGCGGCTCCTATTTCTAAGATTCAGATATTGAAAAAAAGTGGCATATATTAAAGTGTTGTCTGGAAGGTACCAGTAGTTAGGAGTCAGAATCCATCCACTGGAGAAAAATGTTTTACTATCCTGTGGGAGGCTTCTTTCATGTCTCTACATAAGAAGCTCGAACTGACAGACAGGAGCTCACCCGACTCCCCAGATTTGAACTGCCAACCTTTCGGTCAGCAATCCTGCTGTCACAAGCGTTTAACCCATTGCACCACTGGGGGTTAATGGTACATTCTATATTGAGTGAGCACCAACTTGGTGTATTGGTTTGAGTGCTGGATGGGAACAGGATTTGAATCCCCACTCAGCCATAGAAGCTCATTGAGTCCTTGGGCAAATCACACACTTTCAGCCTCAGAGGAAGACAAGGCCAACATCCCCCTGAACAAATCTTTCCAAGAAAAGCTTCTGATATGATTGCTAAGCTACTTCATCACACTAGAGCAGTGTTTCTCAACCTGGGGGTTGGGACCCCTGGGGGGGTCGCGAGGGGGTGTCAGAGGGGTCGCCAAAGATCACCCAAAACCCCAGTATTTTCTGTTGGTCATGGGGGTTCTGTGTGAGAAATTTAGCCCAATTTTATCATTGGTAAGGTTCAGAATGCAGGTGCAGACTCATCATTGTTTGAGTCCACAGTGCTCTCTGGATGTAGGAGAACTACAACTCCAAAACACGATGTCAATGCCCACCAAACCCTTCCAGTTTTTTCTGTTGGTCATGGGAGTTCTGTGTGCCAAGTTTGGTTCAGTTCCATCATGGGTGAAGTTCAGAATGCTCTTTGATTGTAGATTAACTATAAATCCCAGCAACTACAACTCCCAAAGGACAACATCAATGCACCCCCCAACAACCCCAGCAGTATTCAAATTTGGGCATATTGGGTATTTGTGCGAATTTGGTCCAGTGAGTGAAAATACATCTGGCATATCAGATATTTACATTACGATTCATAACAGTGGCAAAATTACAGTTGTGAAGTAGCAACGAAAATAATTTTATGGTTGGGGGTCACCACAACATGAGGAACTGTATTAAGGGGTCACGGCATAAGGAAGGTTGAGAACCACTGCACTAGAGAATGAATCCACTTTAAATCCGGTTTCTGCCTCCTGCAGAATTTTGGGGTTTGTAGTTTACTGAGGCTGTTAAAGGCTCCTCTCTGAACTACAAACCCCAGAAATCTGCAGGAGTCAGCAACCAGATTTAAAGTAGATTCATTCTCTAATGTGATGAGGTCCTTAGGGACACAATGAGTAGGAATCAATTTGAAGACACACAGCAACAATAATCTCTGCAGGATGGGGTCCTATTGATCTTGACAACTGATATCTGGCTGATTTCATTCATGTTTTGAATGACAAACCATTAATACATTTCTCCTTAGTTTATGTAGGCACTTGTGCATGAGAGATTAAACCAGAAAGATGGTGTTGAATATTGTTCAAGTGAAGACCGTTACTTAAATGGGTTACAGTTTCCAGATGCTGTCTGGGGGTTTCTAGGAATTGTAATCCAAAGACATATACCAGTGCTGTCCAACTTCTACTGGACCTAGGGCCGGACTTCCAGTCACTGAAGACCTGGGGGGCCGCTCTGCCCGCCCGCCCCGCCCCAGCCCCGCCCCACCCCAAGCCCCGCCCCGGTCCCTCCTCCTAAAGTGTCACGCCAGCCTCAGAAGCGGCGATTTCGCTCTGAGGCTGGCGTGACCCTTTAGAGAGGAAGGCAAAGCCAAGGGGAGCCCTCCATGGCTTCTCCTTCCCTCCTAGTGTCACGCCAGCCCCTCCCCTGTTCTGCCTCTTCCACCGGCACCCTGATCAGGGCGCGGTGGGAGAGACAGAACGGAGAAGCCACGTGCCTGAAGAGGAGGAAAGCAAGCGCTTGCCTTCCTCCTCTTTAGGCACGCCCCTCCTGTTCTGCCTCTTCCACCGGCACCCTGATCAGGGCGCCGGTGGGAGAGACAGAACGGAGAAGCTCGTGCCTGAAGAGGAGGAAAGCAAGCGCTTGCCTTCCTCCTCTTTAGGCACGCCCTCCCTGTTCTGCCTCTTCCACCGGCACCCTGATCAGGGCGCCGGTGGGAGAGACAGAACGGAGAAGCCCGTGCCTGAAGAGGAGGAAAGCAAGCGCTTGCCTTCCTCCTCTTTAGGCACGCCCTCCCTTGTTCTGCCTCTTCCACCGGCACCCTGATCAGGGCGCGGTGGGAGAGACAGAACGGAGAAGCTCCCGATGCCTGAAGAGGAGGAAAGCAAGCGCTTGCCTTCCTCCTCTTTAGGCACGCCCCCTTGTTCTGCCTCTTCCACCGGCACCCTGATCAGGGCGCGGTGGGAGAGACAGAACGAGAGCCCCGTGCCTGAAGAGGAGGAAAGCAAGCGCTTGCCTTCCTCCTCTTTAGGCACGCCCCCTCCCTTGTTCTGCCTCTTCCACCGGCACCCTGATCAGGGCGCCGGTGGGAGAGACAGAACGGAGAAGCCCCGTGCCTGAAGAGGAGGAAAGCAAGCGCTTGCCTTCCTCCTCTTTAGGCACGCCCCCCTTGTTCTGCCTCTTCCACCGGCACCCTGATCAGGGCGCCGGTGGGGAGACAGAACGAGAAGCCGTGCCTAAAGAGGAGGAAGGCAAGCGTTTGCCTTCCTCCTCTTTAGGCACGCCTTCTCTACCTGGCTCCTCCTCCCTGCACCGCCCCTTGTCTCGAACTCGCAGCGGCGGCACGGAGAGAAGGACAGAGGGGGCGGTGCAGGGAGGAGGAGCTGGCTCACTTCCTCCTCCCTGCCCCGCCTCCCTCCCCCCCCGGCCGCCATTTTTTAAAAAAATTTTTAATTTTTTTAAAAATGGCGGCCAGAGGCATAGCTGGGGCCGGAGCCAACAGGCTGGGGGGCCGTGTATGGCCCCAGGGCCGCCAGTTGGACAGCCCTGACATATACTATTTCCAAGTTTCTGCCAGGATTTAAATGCAGTCCACACCAGCCTTCATTTTAAATAGCTTTCTGCACACTACAGTTACTTTTTCTTTGACTCTGTGTAAGTGGAGTCTTTTAAGTGCAGAATGCTAATACAGTAGAGTCTTACTTATCCAACCTTCGCTCATCCAACATGCTGTATTATCCAACACAGTCTGCCTCCCACCCGGATCCACAGCTGTTTCAATACATTGCAATGTTTTGGTGCTAAATTTGTAAGTACAGTAATTACTACATAACATTACTGTGTATTGAACTGCTTTTTCTGTCAATTTGTTGTGAAACACGATGTTTTGGTGCATAATTTGTAAAATCATGTAATTTGACGTTTAATAGGCTTTTTCTTAATCCCTCCTTGTTATTTATTTATTTATTTATTTGCCGTATTTATTTATCCAACATTTTCACTTATCCAACGTTCTGCCAGCCTGTTTATGTTGGATAAGCGAGATTCTATCGTTTGGGGAGACATTTCCTGAACTGTTGAAAGCTCGTTGAAAAACTCAACTCATTCACAAGCTGGGACCTTTACAGTGGGAACAATTTCTGTTATTGGCGATGAGTGACAGTTCTGAATAACACATTCTTCTTATTCTTCTGATATAATTTGTGGATTTTATTTTTATTTTACTTTAGAATTGCTGCTTTGCTTCTGATGGGATGCTGCTACTAGAAATAAGCTTGATGGTCAGAAGTGAAAATATGCAGCATGAGTTTGTGGATCTTAGGCAATACTTACTGGAAAATCTTTTCATAGTTTATGTAGCAGTGGACAAAACACAGACCTCAGGTATGTTTGTGATTATGTTGCTGCTGCTGTTGTTATGCAATAACACACAAACACTGACTTTTCCTTTTTTTCCTTTTTTTGTGACAGATGATTCCCCAGTAATTTTGTATGTATTGCATTCAGGGAGCAACCTTCTGTATCTACAGGTAATTATTACCTATTGTTTATCAATAGAATCTAATTAACCACAAGCCAACAACTATCTTTAATCAGATATGATTTTAGGTCATTCTTATTGAGTTTTTTGTGCTGAATTCAGATCTGTGTTTATTTTTTTCTATCGCATGTCGTTTTTGTGATGACGCTAATCAAATAATTTATACATTTATGCACAGATCTGAAATCAGATTCTATTGAATGAACATAAATCTGAATTCAACACAAAAAAAACTCTATAAGAATGACCTAATATTATATCTGATGAAAAATACTTGTTGGCTTGTGTAATTGAACTTAGGCAGTCACATTTCCGGTTATGTTTGGAGAGAGGAACAGAGAATACCCTTGAGTGTTTGTGACAAAACCAATAGATTAAATGATGATACATTTTTTTTAAAAATGCAGACTAGTCTTTACTTGTGCTGTTTATTTAAAAATTGAATAGGCTACTGAATCACAAATCAGTGTTTCTCTTGCTATAGGAAAATGATTTATTATTAATTCTAGGTAAAGATAGCTTGCTGGAGCGTACTGTAGTTACTTACAATTTAAATTTGTCATGAAGATGAATAGTGGCTAAAATAAATCAAGAAATCAATTTGTCATTTAGTTGAATTGTAACTAAAACAGAAGTAGTGTTATAGTAATGTAATGTGCTTTCTTTGCAGGACGTAAAACACTTGTCACAGGAGGGAAAATTTTCTGTGCTGTTTGAGCCAATATTGTTGCCATCGCTGACCATGAACTTCACTAAAGTTGCTTCAATTTTTTGTAAAGGTATACAATTTAAAAGTGTACTAACAAAATGAGCAGATCTAAAGTGAACATTATATGAAATAGAAAAAAAAATTTAACTGCCCAGTTTCAACAATTCTTCTGCAAATGTGAGGTGGAGGATGAGCACAAAAATCCTATAGCGAAAGACTTTCTTTATTTACTATTTATTTAAATAAATAGTATTACTACAAAATGTTGCAGAAGCATTCTCTTCTGACATTTTGCCCACATCTACTAGGTTTTTGAAGGAATACATAAACGTATAATAATTTGTTCTTGCCCTCCTTCTCTGGTTTTGTCTTGAAATTGGCAAGATTGATGGGACACTGATGGATCAGGGCCTTCTATTTTTAAGGGTCATCATTATTAGGTGCCCCCTTGAGAAGACTTCGCCTGGGAAAATGGCCTAAAATTGCTTAAATAGTAATACTGTTGTCAAATGCTTTCATGACCAGAATCACTGGGTCGCTGTGAGTTTTCCGGACTGTATGGTCATGTTGCAGAGGTGATCTCTCCTCACGTTTTGCCTGCATCTATGGCAGGCATCCTCAGAGGTCTTCTCAAGGGGGCACCTAATAATGACGACCACAAAAGTAGAAGTCACATCTGAGAAGGCCCTGATCCATCAGTGTCCCATCAATCTAATCAATTTCAAGAGAAGACCAGAGAAGGAGGACAAGAACAATGTCTTATAGGTTTAGGTAGTCCTTCCAGTACCAAGTATCACATTGTTTATTGCTTTCTATCTTGACATCCATGGTTTTTGTAAAGCCAGCAACCATTACAGAGTTGATATCTAGCCAAAACTCCTCTATCTGCATTTCAAAAATACTTTCATAGGCATTTGTGCATCTAGAGTACATGTCATGAGATCTACTTTTATGGGTCAAAGCCCATTTAATGGGATTCATTATTAAAATCTCTGCATTCTTTAATCTTGACACTAAGAGAGTTGTGTTAGTTTAAATGTGTGGTAGCATAATACAAATAAAGTTATTATTATAACAGATATTAATACATATTCCACTCACTGTCTTGGAAGAAGGGGATTTTCAAAAAGTTTGCTTCCATACAAGGTTTCAGTTCCTTGAAGTTTAGGGATAAAGAAATGGAAGGTCTCATCAATTCTCATTTTCTAGGTTCTTCTTTTCACTTCTGGACTTTTGCATCCTTAATTCCAAGTACTTTGTCGCAAAATATCAAGTTTCATTTAGCTTGAATTGAAGTATGGCATGGATTTTCTTTAGCGACCATTAGAAATTTTCACGCAAAATGTTTAATATATGTTGAAGTAAGATGATTTTTTCCTTGAATCAGGTACGTTGTGCGGTCATGGGAATAGTCATGACATTAATCAGAAGACAAATCTCTTGGATAGCACACGCTTACCAAAGGCATGTCTTTCTCATCCAGTGGTGAAAGGGTGAGTTTTCAATGGTAATGCTTAAAATTGTAAAATGAAATCTTAAACATATAGTACAATGAGCCCCCCATTACAAGGGTTCCAGATCTGCAGTTTTAACCATCAATAGAAAACCTTTTTTTAAACCCCAGATATTCTGTTTGCATTGCTCCACAACTAAGGGTGAAGAAACTGAAGAGGTGGGGAAGGAGAAAGAGCAAGAGGAAGGAACAGCAGGGAAGAGTAATTGGAAAGGCTTGGGCTTGCAATGAGAAGTATTTTGTCTCTTCTAATCCTCCCTGTGCTAGTATGGAGTTGCGGTTTAAGCATTTGGACTATAACTCTGCTCAGCCATAAGTCAACTGGGTGACCTTGGCCAAGTCACTCTCAGGAAGACAAGAGGAAGCCCCTTCTGAACAAATCTTGCTAAGAGAATCAAATTATAGGCTTGTCTTAGGTTCACCATAGGTTGTAAATTACTTAAAGGCACACAACAACCACCACCACCACAATCATCCTTGGTGTCAAGCAGATAAAAAACACCCTATTCCCATAAAATAATTCCTGTATATACTCAAGTATAGTCTGACTTGAATATAAACCAAGGCACCTAATATTGCTACAAAAGAACTGGGAAAACATATTGTCTATAAGCTGAGGAAAATGCAGCAGCTACTGGTAAATTTCAAAATAAAACTAGATACGAATAAAATTATATTAATTGTGGCATCAGTAGATTAAATGTTTTTGAATATTTACATAAAACTAGAATTAACTATAAAACTGCCCAACTCTGATTAAACCATTATTCTAATGTTCTTGAATGTACATATGCTTACGTATCCTTCCAATAATAAATAGAGCAAAATAATAAATGTAATAATAATAGGGTAAAATAATGGAAATGTAATAATAATAACAGTAATAATAGAGTAAAACAGTAATAATAGAGTAAATAATAAATGTAATAATAATAATCAACATATCATAGCCTGATGAGGCTCTTTTCTCTATCTGCAGGTATCTTGGTATCAATCCATTTGCGACGGTATTCCATATAGAGCCACATCGCAGAATTTCAGCATCTTGGTCTATATGGTTTACAAACAGCTTTGATTTTAGCCTCATACTAAATGATGTTTATGTTTCAAAAGAAACTCAGGATATTCTAAAGGTGAGTTTTTATTGTTGGTCTTATTGTGTACTTTTTATAAAAAGAGCAGTAGCCTTTTATTTTTATGTCTTGGGAGAAGGGTGCTCACACTTTTCCAGCATGCGAGCTACTTTTAAAACAACCAAGTCCCAAAGATCTACCTACCCACTACTCAGAGTCCCAAAGATCTACTTACCCACTACTCAGAGAGCCATAAAAGCAAAATATTAGGAAATTTATTTCAGTGAGAGCCATATAATACATTTTAAGACTGAATTCAACTAAATGTGAGTATAATAAGCCCCTGAGCATTCCTCACAAATGGCATGGGAGCCATACACACTGTGCCTGCAATCTGCCTGGGATCTACCAGGACACCCTTTGAGATCTACCAGTAGATCACGATCTACCTAATGAGCACCCCTGTCTTGGGATTTATATATTCTGTACTGAAAAACAAATGCTACATCTTGTAATACAAGTTTAATTTTGTATCTAGTGTGAACTGTGAGTATTTTCACAAATCTGTATACTCTGCTTATTTGGTTTGTGCTAGTTTTGTGAAATGAGTGCTAGAATCCGACACTGGCCTTGGGGAGGGGCGGTCTAGCAAATTTGAATAATAAATAAATAAATAAAGGTTTTGCTTTGCTTTTCTTCCTTCAGAAATGTTGTTTGGCATTATTCCCTATGGCTTTTCATCAGGATGCTGAATTATGCACTTAATCCCAGTTTTAATTTTAACTTTATTCTAAGTGACATTTGTGTTCCAAGCATCAAAGGATATAGGAATTTGCCCTTATACAAGAATAGAAAGATGGGTTTATTTAGTCAGAATCTAATCTGGGCTGTTCCCAGTAACACCATTCATTCATGTCTGCATGTTAATTTATGGACAGAACCCTATTAAGGGTTTAGTAAGGAGGTGTTTAGTACTTCCATATACAAGATATTTGCAGCCATAACCGTTGCTAAACAGTGTCCAGGCATAACTCTAACCCTTGACTGAAATCATCACCAGTTGGCCGCAGGGATGTTCCTGGACTGCTGTTTCACGGCACTACCATGCTGGTTTTTCCTAACTTTCATTCAGCTTTTAGAAGTCCATGTAGATATACTGGTGGACCTTTCATAGAATCATAGAGTTGGAAGAGGCCTCATAGGCCATCCAGTCCAACCCCCTGCCAAAAAACAGGAAAATTGCTTTCAAAGCACCTCTGACAGGTGACAATCCAACCTCCGTTTAAAAGCCTCCAAAGAAGGAGCCTTCACACTAGAGGGCAGAGAGTTCCACTGCTGAACAGTTCTCACAGTTAGGAAGTCCTTCCTCATGTTCAGGTGTAATCTCCTTTCCTGTAGTTTGAAGCCATTGTTCTGCGTCCTAGTTTCCAGAGCAGCAGAAAACAAGCTTGCTCCCTCCTCCCTCTGACTTTCCCTCACATATTTATACATGGCCATCATGTCTCTGGGCTCTCTGGCGTGGGATGGTCCATGAGTTCACGGAAGAGTCGGAAGCGACTGAACGAATGAACAACAACAATCATGTCTTCTCTAAGCTCAGCTCTTTTAAGTCCCTTCTCATACGGCTTGTTCTCCAGACCCTTGATCATTTTAGTTGCCCTCTTCTGGATACATTCCAGCTTGTGAACATCTCCCTTCAATTGTGGTGCCCAGAATTGGACACAGTGTGATTCCAGGTATGGTCTGACCAAGGCAGAATATAAGAGTAGCATGATTTCCCTGGAAGTAGACACTATATTCCTATTTATGCAGGAAAAATCTCATTGGCTTTTTTAGCTGTCGCGTGACATTGTTGGCTCACGTTTAACATGTTCATGAGGACCCGAAGATCTTTTTTACATGTACTTCTGTCGAGCCAAGCATCCTCCATTCTCTAATTTGTTAAGATCACTTTGAATTTTGCTCCTGTCTTCTGGAGTATTGGCTATTTCTCCCAATTTGATATTGTCTTCAAACTTGATGAGCATGCCTTCTAACTCTTCATCTAAGTCATTAATAAAGATGTTGAATGCTCCACTAACTTCATGTAGGATCTTGGCACCTGTCTGTGAAGAGCTTACTGATGGGACAGGGAACATCTGCGGCGTCGCATAATCCTATATGCAGAATCCCAAGAAAGTTTGAGATTCAATGGGTTCTCCTTATCTTTTTGTAATACTGGAGATGTAATTTTTTAAAGCTTGTATTGTGCTGCTAAAAAAAACCCCATGATGCAAAATAATGTTTGTGTATAGGTATGCTTTTTGTGCTGTCAAACCTGATTTGATATTTCTCCCACTAGGTTCTGAACTTCACTGACCCCTTGACTCTACCTCCAGGCTGTTGGAATGTGTTTTCCTTGAAACTTCACAACCAAGAATCTGTTACAAACTTATTTTCCAAAGTTTTTGTGACCACAAATATTGGAGTGATATTTGAGATACCCTTACAGATTAATTCTGTTTTGTCCCAGGTACTGTGTCAATCTACATTATTGCATAAATGGTTTGTGCAATAATATTCTTTCTACAGGAGCTTTCAGGAAAAGTTTGTCCGTGATAACAAATGGTAGGAAAATTGCTTCCAGTTATTAGCCCTATTAATTGATGCAAGTCACTGAAGCACTGAATCTTACTTTCAAAGTTACGCTGCATTGTTTTTCAGTATCAATAGGGTACAAATAGGTACAATGCCCATGTTACGCCATCTCCACTGGCTGCTAGTTTGCTACCGGGCACAATTCAAAGTGCTTGTTTTGGCCTATAAAGTCCTAAACGGCCCCAGCCCAATTTACCTCTCCGAACGCATCTCCCCCTGTGAACCATAGTTTAAGATCCTCCGGGGAGGCCTTGCTCTCTGTCCCGCCATTGTCACAGGCGTGATTGGTGGGGACAAGAGACAGGTCCCTGGCTATGGAACTCCCTTCCTGGCGGAATCAGATCGGCCCCTTCCCTCCTGTCCTTCGGAAGGATGGTAAAAACTTGGCTGTGGGACCAAGCTTTCGGGACAAGGCAATGAAGCAGCAATAGGAAGATTACCAGGCCAATTAGATTAGACTTAGATGACCAAGATGGTTTTAAATGGTGTATTTTAATTATTGAGATTTTTTAATGCTCATGCATGCGTATATGAATTCTTGTCCTGGCATTGAATGTTTACCGTATATATGCTGTGCTCCGCTCTGAGTCACCTTCGGGGTGAGAAGGGCGGAATATAAATGTTTTAAATAAATAAACAAACAAACAAGTAGAAGCTTAAGTGGCAGAATATAAATGTATTAGTGTGCAAGAATCTGTCATCTACATGCATTTCTCCATAATAGAAGTTGTGTAGTTTGTAAGAAATAGCCATAATTGCAGGCCTTTTCTTATCACATCACAAAATTTCCTTAAAATTTTATCACAAAATTTCCTTAAATTATTCATGGACTAGAGAAAGGAAGATTCCATAAGGTTGGAGGGTTGTCTTGATCCATAACTGCTGCTATTGTAATTGTTGTTATTATTAATTGCAATACTGCTATAACATGGTTTTGATTCATGTTTTTTTTAGAAGGGAGTTGTTCAATTCGAAGCCATAGCACATCATGATATATACCGTTCCTTGAGAATGTCTGATTCAGGTAAATGGAGAACATTGTTCATCAATTTGTAGTGCCAATGTATCAAATACAAGGACTGAGAAAATACTAGATTAAAAGAACTTTCATTTTTTTCTGAACAGCAACCTATTCAGAAATTTTCTATCTATACGATACTTAACCTTTTATAGTATAGATGACAGGGTGGATAAGTTCGATCCCTAGTAGTGGTAGTACTGTAGTATTAATTTTATTGTATTGCATAGTACTGCAATTTTATTTTGTTTATGTTCTACCTTTTTCTAGCCAGGATTTTCAAAACTTAAAACAAACAACTAAAATAATGTCTGAGGCAGGCAAATGAAAAAAAAAGTGTATTGCTAATCAATGTGTAATGCTAATAAATAAAATACAAGAATGGAGAGAATACTAGATCAATAGGGGCATTATTTTTACAGACTCAGGGCCCTTCCACACAGCCATATAACCTAGAATATCAAGGCAGATAATCCACAATATCTGCTTTGAGCTGGATTATCTTGAGTCCACACTGCCATATAATCCAGTTCAATGTGGATTCTATACAGATGTGTGGAAGGAGCCTTTAATGATGTGATTCTGTGCATTAATAATGTAGCTCTTTGTTATTGCCAGCTGCTGTTTTCATAAGTTGGTCAGCATCTTCAGGCTTTATTTTTGGGCTGCCATTGTGAAATTTAATTTTAGAATTGAAAAAAGGAGAATCCAAATAAAATCAATTACAGAGAATATTATGGGTTTCAATATACTCGAATGTTGTTATTTTAGCAAATCGTCTTTGGGAGAAGAGCCTTTCTCTGGACAGTTCTACGTGGAATGTGGATTCTGATCTTGCACATGAGCTCCATCAAAAATGGCAAAAAATTAAGCAAAGTGAAATTTGCAGGTTTGTATAAAACTATTCGTGTTCATGATTTTGACAGTGATCATGTTTTGTGTGTGGGAGGATCTTTGGGAATCTTCAGTGAACACACTTCGTATTTTGCTATTGTGCAAGAAGGGCCTGAAAAAATACCCTACTTTTAGTCTCATTTTCTTTACTTCCCTTTTGCCACTAAATCAAATAATCCCAAGCATTTCAACTTCTCTTCTTAAGGGAAGAGCTTCTTCATTTCTTTCATTTTGGTTGGCCTTTTCTGCACCTTTACTAGTGTGTAGTGTGGTGACCAGAAATGTGAAGTATTCCAAGTGTGATTGCAATATAGATTTATGTAAGGACAGTTGACAGTAATTGATTCCCTTTTTATTTCTGTCCAACATGAAATGTGTCTTTTTCATCAAATTTTTTTTTTGGGTCTGAGAATTTAAATATTTTTGGCATCATCAGCAAATTTGATCTTGCTGCTGCCCACTTCTAACTACAGATCATTTATGAGCAAGTTAAAGCACTTGTCTTAAAATCTTTAGTCTAGAACTGGACACATGGTGGTTCCTTACCAGGGTCTTCTGGGTAACAGTGGATCATTTGCTAAAGCCAATAGAGGCAAATGAATATGTGCAGTAGAACTTGTAGAGAATGGAAGCGATTCTAAGATTATTAACTGCAAGAAAGGTACCTGAAGCACTAAATTTTCACCAGACTTTAGAAGCCCTGATCATTCAGTGCAGATTTTCAACAATAATTGTAGAACATTTATATTTTAAGATTAAGATGTAATTTGGATATTTAAAAAACCAAGGAACAGTCTAAAGTAGTGTGGTGACCAGAAATGTGAAGTATTCCAAGTGTGATTGCAATATAGATTTATATAAGGACAGTTGACAGTAATTGATTCCCTTTTTATTCACCGGGAATGTGGCGCAGCTGGCTGGCTGTCAGCTGCATAAGATCTCTACTGACCAGAAGCTCATGAGTTTGAGGCCTGCCCGGGTCGGGTGAGCACTCGACCAATTTGTGTAGCTCGTTGTTGACCTTTGCAACCCGAAAGACAGTTGCATCTGTCAAGTAGGAAATTTAGGTACCACTTTGTGGGGAGGCTAAATTTAACTGTTTTCTGGAATGTTAAATTGCCTCTATGTCTGTCTATATATGTTGTATGTCAATGGCATTGAATGTTTGCCTGTATATGTGCATTGTGATCCGCCCTGAGTCCCCAGCGGGGTGAGAAGGGCGGAATATAAATGATGCAAATAAATAAATAAAGTTATTTAAACTATTCCAACACAAGAATAAGGGTCCTGAAGTTTTGTGATGGGAAGTTGCTGCTAACTGAGAGAGAAATAAGGTTGAACACTGTAAAAGCCATCCACTGCATGGCCATCAGCCTCCTCCCAGTAGACTTAGATCAAGGAAAAGCTTCATGAGAACCACCACTCCTCTTACCGTTTCCCCAGCAACAGCAAGAATATCCCTCTGGGCAGCTAAACCTGGAAATTCCAAATTGATGGCCCCCAACAAGGGTCTGCCTCCAGGGGCAAACCAAGAATGGGCAATTTGGAAGTCCCTGAACAGACTCAGAAACGGAGTGGTCAGATCAAAAGACAACCTGGCAAAATGACACTACCTAGAAGAATCCTCCACCTTATGAGACTGTGAAGCAGAACAAACAACTCCGCGCCTGTATGCTTGCCCACAAAGCCCTGCCTCATGCACAGAGGAAGAAACTTTTTAAGCTACATGCAATGTGGTCGCCATTGCCCATTTTTGGTCTAAAACTAATTAGCCGCTTGTGCTTCCTCTAGTTTATCACTTTTATACTTGTTTATGCAATGCTTTTGACACGAAATAAATAAATACGTTTTAACAATGTCACCTTTCCTTAACTCAACAGGAAACATCTTGGTGACGTCATCCAAGCTGCTGATAAAAAGAATCCCAGAGAAGAGTCATTTGGATTATCTTTTCCTCACTTGGTTACTGAGTTTGGTCTTACGTTGAACTTCAGTGCAGCTGCTCCTATGAATAGCATGGTGAGGCTATGTATAGACAGGGCATTTAGATGAGATCTCCTTCCATGACTCCTTCCCTTCCCTGAATCCTCAGTGATTTTTGGTTTCATTCTTGTTGAAAAATAAAAATCCATGTTTATATTCCTTGTGAATTTAAAAAGAATTTACTTTAAGGGACTTGTGGTGGTCATACCTGTCAACTGAAGACTCATATTGAATTTTGTTGAGAATTTTTTTTGTAACACGTGCAAAATTTAGAGTTTCTGTAAGGGCGGTGAAGTTCTAAAACATGGAGCATTGATTTTGTTGCGTTTGGACTATTTAGGTGAAATACTTTACACTAAGAAATCCTTCACCTTTCCCAGTGATGTTGCAACTCCTGCCTCTGTCTTTCTATCCTGATCCTCGAGCCCCACTGACTCTTCTCAGCAAATGGTAATGAGCATTCAAAAATGGTACTTTTTCTTTATAATTAGGATGGTTTAACATATGTTCGTCAAAGTAAATTAGGTTGTAACACTTATCAGCTTTAGCATGCTCACTGATGAACGATAAGAACTGAAGTTTAGGTATCAAACAACTAGTGAGAAGGTTGCTGTTTCCAACAAATTATGTGCAAGAAGTGTATGGCAAACAGATTAAAATCTTGTAACACTATAACCTGAATGAATCAGTAAACAATAATTTTTACAAAACTATCTCTCAACCTAATGTATTTAATAAGTATTTTAAATGGAATAAACATTATATCTTCATCCTGGTTTATACAGGTTTGATGGAAGTGTACCGTCTATTAATTTTACAACCACTGAATTTAGATTGACAGAAGAAGTAGCAGCTCATAGGGTAAGCCATGCCATGCATTAGTTTTGTTGATATTTTTATCTCTGAAAAAAGTGTTCATAAGTATATATGCATTGAGTAATAACAGAAATGTCTGACAGCTTGTGGCAAATACTTTTTTTGCAGAACTTGTAACTTTTATTTTATTTTACTTCTATTTCATAGTTATTAAATCAAAAACTGATTTGACTTATGGAGAACATGTCCAAAAATAGTTATTATTATTTTCATTTCTTTACAGGGTGAACTGCAAGACGATCATGGTTATATCAGATCTAGTTCTGAAGTGCTCAATTTGAAATTGCAGCCTTTGGAAACTAAGCGAGTGGGTGTAGTTTTTACACCTCTTGATTACAAAAGAGTAACTTCTGTTATATTGGTGAGGTAGGTTTACTGTATTTTTTGTGGAGGCAGTGGGTCATAATCTTCTAAGGCTCCTTGTATATTTCTTCTGATACAGAAGGGGTTCACTTCTGAAAATGGTCTTACTAAATTTACTATGTATTGCATCTTAAGAAATAGATTCTTGAAAAGTTTATGATAAAATAAACATCAGTTAGTCTTAAAGGCACTACTAGATTATCTTTTCTTCCCCCCTTCACCATTTTCTTGCAAATGTGATCTACACCTTGCATATAAAGAACTTATTCCCTCTGTAATGATTTGTTAATGTGGGTCACTAAAACATGAAACTTAAGTGGAAAAGCATAAAACAAATATTGAAATAGGGCAACATTTGAATGACAGAAAATACTTTGTGACGCAGACTGGGGACCCTTCCACACAACTAAACAAACAATGGGTCAAATCGTTTAAACTCACACAAAAAACACACTGACAGGCAGAGCGGTATATCTTGCAATATATATATAATATCAAAACAATCTTGATTAAGGTGGTGCATCTATATCTCAATAGGTAATCCTATAACAAAAGTATATAGTGTTACAATACACAGTATCACACAATATGTAGCATATGAGGAGTATTTCATGAAGCATATAACAAATACGGTTCACAACATGTGAGAGGACCTCACAATGGTCCCGTTTGGGAGCCTGGGGAGGCTCAATTAAGATTGTTTTGATATTATATATATTGCAAGATATACAGCTCTGCCTGTCAGTGTGTTTTTTGTGTGACCCTTCCACACAGCCATATACAGTATCCCAGAATATCAAGGCAGAAAAACTTACAATATTTGCTTTGAATTGGGTTAATTGAATCCACACTGCCATATATCCCATTTCAAAGCAGAAAATGTGATATTTTATTCAGCTGTGTGCAAGGGGCCTGGGGAGGTTCCTCTCACTACATTAAGTACATGGAACACTAAAATTCAGAATTTGGTTCCTTCACTTCGGTTGGTATCTGCTTTGAATACCATTCAGTTGAAAGGTTCTCTGAACCCACAAAATACAGCATGTCTTCTCAAATTTGTCAAAACCCCAGAATTTCATATCACCAGCAGGGGGACATAATGTTGCTAAAACAAAGGTACCGTCAATACATAATACTCATCACTTTCATTTTTCTGTATAGTGAAGGGTTTGACACTTTAGTTGTAATTTCAGTCTAACCTTGATTAACTAGAGTTTATCATTTTTGGTTATCCAAATGGCAGTGTCAACAGTAATATAAGATTTTGTTTTTTACTTCTCCAGTAGTGCCCCCCCCAAAAAGACATTGACATAGCAAGAAACCTGTATATTTCATCAATCAATCAATGATTTATTACAATCTATGACCAGCACATAAAATGGGGCACAGATGTCCAAGGAAGGGGAATCGCAGTTCCCAAATAGGTCAAATATAAAAGCAGTGTATATTTCATGTAATATTAGGTACGAATTTAAGATCAAACTACTTTTTAAAGATTTCTACACAGTTCTTATCTTTAAGAAGGCAAGAGGTTTTTAATCCTTAAATGAGAAGTTTTACCTCTTTGGTACCCTGCTGTAATCTTGATCTTTTGTATCTGTAGTTATCAAAAAGGATTTGTCAAAATTAATTAATCATTTCTGAAGGTGCACATTGCAGATGTAAATACCTTATGTAGATCAGAACAAAGGAGGAAGGAAGAAGGTTCAGTCCTGTACCCTCAGACTGCTGTTCCAGTGCAGATTCAGCTCACATGCTAGCAATTTGAATATATGCATGTTCTCACTCAAAACCAAAACTACTAAGAAATATAGTACTTGGATATCTATCATGAAAGTCAGATTCTCAAAAAGCCTAGCACGCTACCAAAGGTAAAGGCAAAGGTTTCCCTTTGACATTAAGACTAGTCAAGTCCGACTTTGGGTGGTAGTGTTCATCTCCATTTCTAAGGCGAAGAACCGGTGTTGTCCGTTGACACCTCAAAGGTCATGTGCTGGCATGACTGTATGGGGTGCCATTACCTTCCTGCCCGAGCGGTTCCTGTTGATCTACTCACATTTGCATGTTTTTGAACTGCTAGGTTGGCAGAAGCTGGGCCTAGCAGTGGGAGCTCACCCGGCTCCCTGGATTCAAACCACTAACCTTCTGGTCAGCAAGTTCTGCAGCTCAGTGGTTTAACCCCCTGTGCCACCAGGGGCTTCCAGAGCTAGGTGTTAAATTGTACCAATGCAGGGAAAACTGAGAAAGAGGGGGTTTTCTACTACATGTGATTATCTCAGCCTAAGAACCAGCTATTGGATACTGTTGGGCAAAATCTAATCTTCTAAATAACAGGAGAATCACCACTGTGTTGCCAACCTAAGAGATCTGTGTAGATCAGGAACGCCTCTTACCCTCCCCTTCCCTACATGGCAGCAGAACCAAAAAGCTCTATTAAATCAAGGCCTGAGAAAGAATAGCAGTAGGACTTTCTGAAATTTGATTTTCTGAGTAGAGAATAATAAAAGTGCTCTCCTATAAAATTGGTTGCCTTAATTGGTCCAATGACTGGTCTTTGGGACTTCCATCCATGCTGTTTAAAGGAGTGGGAACAATGCATCGAATTTCCAATGATGGGTAACACACTGCCCAACATATGTAGGCTATATAATTCCCATGGAGGGTAGCACTAACCCATGTCGGAGTTTGGGTTGCTTTAGCAATTCATCTTGATTAGTGGTGTGAGATGTTTGGCAGCTGACTTGCCTTTTCTGAATTGTAGTTGTAAAGGCCTCCTTACTTTGTTGCAGGAATAATTTGACTGTTCTGGATGTGGTTTATGTTGAAGGCATTGGAGCCAGAGAACTATTGAAAGTAGGGGGAAGGTTGCCAGGGGCAGGAGGATCTCTTCGGTTTAAGGTGCCAGAGTCAACCCTCATGGACTGCAGGCAACGTGAGTGATAACTTGTTTCAGAGGAAGGGGTGCGCCTGATCGAAAATATGTGTATGCTAATGGGCATTTCCAGTTGTTCTCAAAATACAGCCAAGATTCTCGTAGAAAATGATTTTACAGTATGCTAGCATACAACCATATTTTCTGCTGTGAATAGTTGAAATAATGGAATTGTTCTATCATCCCATTAATAAGGTATTCCAGTGCAGATACAGTTGGTCCTCTGTAACCACAGATTTTGCATGTACAGATTCAACATCCATCACTTGGAAATATTTCTCCTTCCATAAAAGAAATTTCCCTTATACAAAATTGCAATTTTGTATAAGGGACATGGTTTTACTACACCATTGTATATAGGGGAACTTAAGTATTTAATTCCCGCATACAGGGGAAATTTTGCACGAGAAGAAATATTACACATCACCATGTTGTTCCCCAGCCCTTTGCCATGATATATAAAAATGTATTTTAATACAGTTGTGGAGAAATCACTAGCAACCTGTACTTCAAGATAGCTTCAAAGGAATAAATGATTAAAAATAAATAAATGTTGGTTCTGGTTTGTTTGCTTTTTTTCAGAACTGAAAGATGGAAAGCAAATTTTATCTATCACAAAGACCTTTAAGGTTGAAAATATTGGTTATCTTCCTGTTACCATAACCTCTATGAAGATTAATGGATATAGTTGTCAAGGATATGGGTTCGAAGTGCTTGACTGTCGTGACTTCTTTCTGTCACAAAATGCTTCCCGGGAAATTAGCATTGTGTAAGTATTTGCCTCTTTTTATAAACAAAATCAAAATAACTCATTTTAGAATTGTATTAATCTTCATATCAAGCAGGACACTCATTCCGTTCTGTGATTTCCACTTTCATCAAATAATATTCTTCCAGTCCTAAATTTTAAGATGTCACTTTTAAAGCTTGGTTTAAACCAGGTATGAGCAAACCTAGGCCCAGAGGCTGCATGTGGCCCCTTGGGCTCTTTACTCAGGTCCTCTTCTCGCTCATCATCCTATTCTTCCTTCCTTCTCTCTTTCAATCCTCCTTCTCTCTCTGCCTCCCCTTTCCTTACCTCCCTCTTTCTCTCTCCCTCCTTCCTTCCCTTCCACCCATTCATTCTTCCTTCCATCCATCTTTCCTCCCTCCTTCCCTTTCTCCTTCCTTCCTTCCCTTTTGTCTCTCCTTCCTTCCTCCTTTTTCTCCCTCCATTCTCTTCCATCCTTTTGTCATTCCTCTCTCTTTCTTTCCACCTTTCCATTCTTCCTTCCCTTCCTTCCTTCTCTTTCCTTCCATTCTACCCTTTCATCCTTCCTTCTTTATATTTTGTCTTTCCTTCTCTTACCTTCGGGGCTCCTTACCTCCCTCCCTCCCTCCATTACCTGCCTCTTTCTCCTTCTATCCTTCCCTTCCTTCTTCCCTTCCTTCCCTTTTGTCGTTCCTTCCTTCTCTCTTTCCTTCCTCCTTACCTCCCTCTCTTCCTTCCCTCCCTCTTTCTCCTTCCATCCTTCCCTTCCCCCTTCCCTCCTTCCTGTTCTTCATTTCATCACCAGGAAGCCAGTCCTCTTAGCAGGGAGTGCTAACATGTGGCCCCCAAGTTAGAAAGTTCACCTATGCCTGGTTTAAACTCTCTGCACTATGTAGTACTATTGTTTACCCACTTGGAGAGGTGCTACTATGAAGGAATTATATACCTCATCGGCAGCAGTGCTCAAAACTCTTGAGTTTTATGCCATTGTGTTTTTCAGTGAAAGATACCGTGTAGAAGGGCTCTACCAAGGGGTAAGCTTTAGAATGGGCAGTTACAAAATAGAAGGAAAATATTTTTATTCATTGTGTAATGTGTTCTATAGTGGGGGGAGTTGAAAAACCAAAGTTTGTTAGTCCTTGCTGCAAACTTCACTTGGGAGCACCATTCATTTTTAACATCACTAACAGCATCTTTATGCTGTCAGAAACTTTCAATGATCAGGCTAGGAATTGTAGCTACATTTAACTGAACATCATTCTACATGAAGCAAAAGTAATTATTTTTCTATCAAGAGGAGATGATGTAGTATAAGTAGATAGTTCAACTGCTGCCAAATCTTTGTGATTTCCACAAAAGTAATATGAGATATTTCACACTTTACATGCTGACTGGCAGCTGAACCTCTTACCTGTCATTGCTGTCTCTCAGTTGATCCCCCTTCTCATCAGGGAACTAAACCCCTCTTTTTTAAGCTCAGTGCATTCAATGGTTTGACATTACATAATCTATCTCCACTAAACATGCCTTTTTTGCTACACCTGCAAGGGTGCAGCCCTCGAGGTGTTGGTCTTAGGACAAGGCAAAAGGAAATCTTATGGTCTTATGTTGCTTTGACCAGGAAGCACCCCCTTCCAGCACTCTTCAGACCAGCTGGGAAAGGATTTATCCGCGGGAGAGTTTTATCTCTCTCACATTCTTTAAAGATGAGTCGCAGGGACCTTTGCTTAAACACAAGGAGTAAAAAAGGAGTGTTCTCAGGATAATGGAGTAATCCAGCTGCTGAGATGAAGAGATAAGGGCTGTGGCAGCAACTATTGACCAAATGCAAACAGTGGCAAGGCGCCCAAGAAGTAACGAGAACAATGTTATGCAAATATATCAAAAATGTATTGCTCATAAGTGATCAAACAACATGGCATTAATAGAACATTAATGAATCATTCATACATATATGTGAAGAATGCACATACAACAAGTCTGTAGGAGTTCTTAGTCTTGAGCTATAGATAAGTACGATGGAAGTCCGTGTGGTATTCCACTATTAAATATCAATTTCAACATATTAATTGTTGTAAATAGGACTCCATTAAATGTGAGGCTTAGAAGAACTCCGGAGAAGTAACTATAGAGCAACAGTCAGATGGTTGAGGGAGAAATACTCCGTAGTTCACGTTCTCCATGTTACGGTACAAACTTGAAGTGGCGGTGACTTTCAATTAAAGGTGAAGGTTCTTCTGGGGCAAAATCCCCTTATTTGCATTGCCGCAATGGACAAAATCATACAAATCAGCTGACGGAAATATTAATATTCTGGAATTCCTTCCGTTTTGTTCCATAAGGAACTTTCAAGGCTGAGTGGTAAGTATGAAGAAATATACCTTCATCTTTATAATTATATAATCATTTTAAGGATGCGGGAGATTCATTCTGCAAAGAAAACATAACATCTGATAATTACTATATGTGTAACTAGGCAACCTGTGAAACAGGAATAAAATATTTCTCATTTATAATTCTAACTATGACAATTAATAGTACAAGAACCATCCTGTTAACATTATATAAAAATTATATTAAGAGTCTTGTGAGGTAACATACCTCCTCTGCTGGCGTAAGCTGCATGCATCCTGAAGGGATGGGCTGTTTGTGCACAAGCTACAGCAGGATATAATGATTTTAGTACTCTCAACGGATGGCGAACCTGGGGGTAATTTAGGTAAAAAATGCGGATTCCAGTAATTCATTATTTAAACCGGCTGGGAACTCACTTCCCAATCTGATTATCCATTGGGTTTTTGCACGAAAGAGAGCTTTTTTCAAGTCCATATGAGGAGTGACATTAACTCTTTCGAGTCCAAAAAATTGAATCTCGTCACTGCTATGCGGATATTCTTTAAAGTGAATATATAACTGGGAATCTTGTGATAAATTCCTTATTCTAGACCTGTGTTCACTGACTCTAGTTCTGAGACTCTTCCCAGTTTCACCCACGTAAATAAGGCCACAAGGGTATTTTAGTCTGTACACGCATCCTTTCAGCAACTGGTTAAAGCCACATAGAAAATGTGGAATTCAGTCAGTTGCCTTGTTAATGGTGTTCCAGTATTTCTTCCAATGCTTTAAGCGTTCTGCATAAATCACTCCCCAGCAGAAGAAAGGAGTATTCACAGGGAATGTGTAACATTGGATAGCTGAAATGGAGGACATTGATTACTATAGTTTTAATTGGTTTTATATTATTTTTATTATGTAATATTAAATGTTTTTAATTGATATGTATGTATGTTGTGACATCTATTGTTGCCGATCTGTACACCGCCCTGAGTTGCCTTCAGGCTAAAAAGAGCGGGATAAAAATGCTGTTAAATAAATAAATAAATAACTGTAACTGTGAAGAGTGTGTTTTATGATAATCTTATTTGTGTTAGAAGAAGCACCTGGGAATCAAAAGAAGATGGCAGCAGGGAACAGAAATTTTGATCTTTGGGAGAGAGAAGCGGAATATAAATGTAGTTTTATATTACTATTTTGTTGAAAAAATAGGCCTCTATAGGACCTAAATCTCCTTGCATATATCTCAGCATAAAACAAGCTAAAGATTACATTAAAATGTTGATGCTATCATTGCCCCACTCTTCTCTGATGCAGGTTCACCCCTGATTTCACTTCTTCTTGGGTCATTCGTGAGCTCACCTTGGTAACTGCTGCTGGTGTTGAGTTCCACTTCACGCTCAACGTTACCCTTCCTCACCATCTTTTGCCCCTGTGCGCAGATGTGGTGCCAGGACCCAGCTGGGAGGAATCCTTCTGGAGGCTTACAGTGCTCTTTGTTAGGTAAAGCATTAAATTGTGATTTTTGAACAAGATAAAATGTTTGTCAGATCAAGTACTTAACCAAAGCTAGAATAACTTCTCAGTTAAGTTCTTTTGATAACAGCTGCTAAATGTAAAGTGCCACTGAAGCATTTTTTTGTCACCCTTCTTTTGTTGTTTTTTAAAAAACATTGTATATACAGTATATATTAGTTAGAGCTTTAAAAGGTTTACTTTTTGTTCACTCGATTCTGTATTGAAAAATTATGTAATTTATTCCCATACTTTGTCTTCTTGCAGCGTAAACCAGAAATACTATAAGGTTTTTCTTTGGTAGATTCTGAATTTGATAAGCAGAATATGGGCTATAGCTTTAGCTGAAAAATTAATATACTAAGTAAAATGAGAGAAAGGAGAAATAAAAGAGAATTTGTTTGAGGTTACGTGGAAACCATTTTATAAGATATAAGGTGCTGTAGTAATAGGAAATTTCAGTAACTAGAGAAAAATATGTTTATTGTTAAGAAAACTTGACAATAAAGGATAATTTATCAGTAAGATGACTAATGGAGTAAAGGAGGGAGTATGAAGGGGAGAATACAAAAAAAAGGTTGTGGTGTGTTAACATTTTGGACAACAAGGCTCCAATTCCAAAGCCATCATGGGCATGCCTGTAGTAGTGGTAATACAAAATTATTTTTCCCAAGCCCTGCTCTGTTAACATCAGTGTAATTCGTATAAATAAATAAGTAAATAAATTGGTGTATAAGGTAAAGGTAAATGTTTCCTCTTGACATTAAATATAGTTGAGTCCAATTCGGGGGGGGGGGGGTCACTGCCATTTCTAAGCCAAAGAGCTGACATTGTGCATAGATGCCTCCTAGGTCATGTGACCGGCATGACTGCATGGAGCGCCAGTACCTTCCTGCCGGAGTGGTACCTATTGATCTCACATTTGCATGCTTTCGAACTGCTAGGTTGACAGAAGCTGGGGCTAACAACAGGAGCTCACCCCATCCCACAGATTCCAACTGCCGATCTTACGGTCAGCAAGTTCTGCAGCTTAACGTTTTAACCTGCTGAGTCACCGCGTAGTAGTTCGTATCAGACCGACTTCGCCAATCAGCACAGAGCTGGCTCCAGCTGGGGTGGGAGTGGGAAAGACAAAGGATTTGACTGTATCAAAATGCCTGCTTTGTATTGTATGGTATTTCCGCTTACTTTGGCAGATTTCCACAAGCTGGCATCACTTTTACCTGATTGAATAAAACACCCCAGTAGCTTCTTCTTCAACTTGGTGAGATTTATTCAGGAATATTGGCTTCTTTGTCTCACCAGGCACAACGCACAGCGGCCTAGCGGCCTGGATCTCACTATCCATGACTGCTCTAAATTGTTCTATTGCCACCCTGATATCATGACCAGTTGGAAGGGACTCCCTCTGTGAGGTGGGACTGCAACACTCGCCAGCCAATTCAGAAAGCACTCATCAGTGGATAAAGCAGGGGTGGGCAACCTACGGGTCAGATCTGGCCCGGCAGCCGATTCTGTCTGGCCCGGGGAGAAGGCCGTCGGGGGTGGGACCAAGAAGAAGGGGTGCCGCTGCTGCCATCCCATCGTGGCGGCTTTGGCGTGCCTGACATCCCTTTGGAGCGGCAGCTTTGGAGTGCTCCAGGCTCTCCGCCTCTTCCTCATGCCTCTGGCATGGAGAGGCTCCAGATGGCCAGCGTGGGAGCGTCAGTGCCAGCGGCGTGGTGGGGAGGAGCCTTTGGACGACTTCCTGTAGTCCCAGATGAGCTGGCTGAGACTTTCTGGGAACCGTAGGATTCAGGAAACTACAGTTCCCAGAATGCCTCAGACAGCTCATCCGGGGCTACAGGAAGTCATCCAAAGGCTCCTCCCCGCCACGCCGCTGGCACTGACGCTCCCATGCTGGCCATCCGGAGCCTCTCCATGCTGGGGGCAGGAGGAGGAGGCGGAGAGCCCGGAGCTGGTGCTGCCTCCACCCTCGGGCCCTCCCTCACTCCACCGATGTGCGACCCTCTATGCAAGAGGGCCAAAGCCCAGGATCACCACCGCGAGGGCACTCCAAAGCCGCTGGAGAAGGCAGGAAGGAACCCCCGCTGCCCTTGTGCAGCCCGTGGCAGCCCCCGCTTTGAGGCAGGACCATGGCAATACAGGGAACGGCTGGGGGCGAGATCAGGCGGAGGCCTGCAGCCTCCGATCGCCTGCTGCTCTGCTCTTCTCTGCTGCAGCGGCAGCTGGGTCCGCTTTGCCATCCTCTGGGCTGGATCAATTGGGCAATTCCATCTTGGTTCACACCTCATTTTTTTGAATTTAATTTAATTTAATTTTAGTGGTTTTTATTATTATTTTATAATAATTTTATTATAATAATAATATAATAAATAATATAATGTTATATTATAATTTCAATATATTATAATGTCTATATATATACTATAATATAATAATTATGATATTAATACTAATAATATATGAATATTTCTTGATATACTAATATGTTAATATTAATATGTATAATATATCATAAATATAGTAAATAAATAAATAAATAATGTAGATTAGAATGTAGTTCCGCCTTTAGGCGTGGCCCTCCAAAATATTTTTTGGCTCTCGTGTGGCCACTTGGAAATAATAATTGCCCACCCCTGGGATAAAATGTATCAGTTTTGACAGGGTGTGAGTTTGTCAAAGAATCTTGGCAACTAACTTACTTACCGAACTTACTTACCAACTGTCCTCCAAGTAACCATCATAGATAAGCATTTTCTCAAATATCAATTAGTGGGCACATAGGCTTGCAGTACAAGTAGCATAAAGAGCAGGAAATTAAGACACAGGTAGGGTCTACTTTCTTGATGAATATTGTACCCTCATTTGAGATAAGAAGTGCAGATCCTTGGAGAGGGCTGCTCCAAGCCCCAGCATCTGATAAAGAACTTCCTATTGGTCATTGTGATGTGTGAGGTTTACTAAACTCTCTGAACTCCCCACAGACTCTATGGAAGCTTATAACAGAGTATTTAATGAAGGACTTTCCATGAGTTTATTGATCTGTATAACAGATAAATATTAATTGTAACAATTTGAACTATATTTGCGATCACTCATTTAATTGGTTCTTTGTTGCACATTTCTTTTAACAGTTTAAACAATGTAATATTTTCTGTCTTTTGCAGTTTGTCTCTCTTTGGTGTGATTTTGATAGCTTTCCAACAAGCACAATACATTCTATCAGAATTTATGAAGTCAAGACAGAGGCCAAATCCCAATTCTTCTCCATTGCAAAATAGTTCTGTGGATACCATCAGCTCTGAATCTTACAAGTAATTAAACTTTTCCTTTCTATGGAAATCGGGTGGTTTTGCTCCTGAGTCCAGACTTGATAGATGTGAGTGGTAATATCTCAGGTCAGATGGCAACTCTTTAGATTTAAGAGATGTCTCAGATAACATAATAAAAACCAGCTCATTGCACACTTCATAGAGATGTGTAAACTGTCTCCACAAAAGGAGGTTAAATGTTATGTGGATGAATGGATAAAGTATGAAAGCTTTATTCCATACTGTTCAGAAGAACAGGGAGCTTAGAGCGCTTTTTCTTCCTGTTCTTCTCTGATAGCCCCTTAAAGGTAAAAGTTTCTTCTTGACATTAAGTCTAGTTGAGTCCAGCTCTGGAGGGTGGTGCTCATCTCCATTTCTAAGCCGAAGAGCCGGTGTTGTCCGGCATGTTACTGGCATGACTGCATGGAGCGTTGTCACCTATTGATCTACCCACATTTTCAGGTCGGCTTCTGCTAGGTTGGCAGAAGCTGGGGCTAACAGCAGGAGCTCACCCCGCTCCCCAGATTGGAACCACTGACCTTTCTGTCAGCAAGTTTTATCAGCTCAGCTGTGTAACCCGCTGTGACGCTGGAGGGCCCTTATCAATTGTATTGATGAACACTATCAAGTAGCTTAAGAAAATACACTTTTTGCAAAAAAGATCTGAAATATTACACAACTCAACTTTTTTTCCTTGATGTCTTGAATTTTAGACCTGTTCCTTGGCATATTTGGGCACTGATTTAAAAAATGCATTGGATAAATTGCACCCACTCTGTTTTCTTAGATATGGTTATCATGATTTTCTGTGGGTGAGCACATGAAGACTGGTGTTTGACATATGTTTTGTATCATGGAAACTAAAGCTGATAGAGGAAAGGGGTACCATTTTTGGAATCAGCAGATCTGACATTTGAGGCACCAAAATATGTATTGGCCTGGGAGTATTTTTCAGTTACAATGATTAATAAACATTCCATTTTTGTACAATTATTATTTCAATATTATCTTAAATCCAGGAGCAGCTGCAAAAGCTTTACAGATTCTTACAGCTCTTCGGATAAAGGAAAAGGAAAGGGATCCCTCTCTGTGGGCACATCAACCAGTCGTAGCCAGAATGCTGCCAAGAGGAGTCCAGCGACCTATAGTCACTCTCAGAAGAAACACAAGTGTTCTGTATATTATGGTAAACAGAAATCAAACTCGGCAGCTGGCAGCGCCATTCTCACTACTGATGACAAACAAAGCCAGACAACTGAAAATCAAACCTCGGCGCCAAAGGAAGACATTTGCACTGTCAATGAAAGCTGGCTGAGCCTGAAATATGCAAGTAGCATAAATGTAAACATGCAAAAGAACTTAACACACCCAGGGAACTTTCTAGATAAGGAAGAGATTGCATTGAAAAATGCAACACTTATGAAAAACACTTCTTCAGAGTGCCATTTGAAGGAGAGCCTTCGAACAAGTATGTTTCCTAAGGAAACGAATCTTAAGACTTCAGAAAATATAGCAGAACTCAAAGAGCCTGATCTGTGTTCTTTGAAGTCATCGAAAAAGCTGTCTGAAAGTCGCTTTCCAAGACATTCACCTCAGCAACAATCAGAATTTCAAGATGCTTCCAGGAAGAATAACGGTAATCCTTTTAATAGTGAAAGGGATTGTTTTGGATGTGTGCCAGTAAAGGCATGATTTTTAATTCCTTGAACATTGACCAAACTCTAGCAAATCATCTGCTGTTCCGATCCTTGCAGAAGGAAATGGATGAATGCTGCACTGTGTCTGGTCCTGTGGGAATATGCCTAGAGCAGTCTTTCTCAACCAGTGTGCCATGGCACACTAGTGTGCCGTGACGGACCTCCTGCTGTGCCGCGAGAAAAGCTCTCTGCCCCCCTTCCTCCCCCCTGCCGAACTCCTGCTGTTTAGGGAGGAGCAGGAAGGGCCAGGCAGTGGCGAAGAAAGAAGAGGGGGGCCGCCTCTCCCGACCATTTCCCAGCCTCTAATCCACCATGACTCCCACCATGACTCTCGCCTCGCTCACTGAAGCCGTGGAGGAGGAGCCCGCCCACTGAAGGGCTCCTCCACGCGCTTCAGTGAGCGCAGGGGCGAGAGTCATGTGGGAGTCATGGCTGAGGCTGGCTGGGAAATGGCCTCCTGCTCATGCTCCTCCTCTGTAGGAGAGCTGAAGCTGGGGCGAGGGGGGGGCATGGCGCGGCCTGGCTCTGCCCCCTCCTGGCTTCGGCACTCCCAGCAGCTGCTCCAGCCTTGAGGGGACAGTGCCAAGCCAGCATTGTGCTGGCTCTGGCACCGCTTTGGCACTGTCCCCTCAAGGCTGGAGCAGCTGCTGGGAGTGCCCAAGGCGGGGTAGGGGGCGGGGCATGGCACCGCCTGGCTCCGCCCCCCCCCAGCTTTGGCACTCCCAGCAGCGGCTCCCAGCAGGCCACCAACCCCCAGCCGTTCTTTACTGTGTTAGAGTGTCATTTTGTGTCATTTTGGTTGGTGGTGTGCCCCCGGATTTTTTTAATGTTAAAAGTGTGCCGCGGCTCAAAAAAGGTTGGGAAACACTGGCCTAGAGTCTTAACCAAAGTGGGCATTCAGGATTATTTCCACTAGATAAAAAGTATTTATGGAACCTTTTAAGGTAATTGTTCTCAATCTGTGGGTCCCCAGAAATCCCAGCCAGTTTACCAGCTGTTATGATTTCTGGGAGTTGAAGGCCAGAACATCTGGGGATCCACAGGTTGAGAACCACTGTTTTAAGGCATGGTGAGAGGAAACAAATTCTGGGAAGAATAAAGTTCCTACTCATCTTAAAATGACTTTATTATGTATTCCTGTTTTAATATGTCTATTTTTCTAAAAATCAGGGTGCTGTATTCTGTGGTAATTCCAACCCAATGTTATAGTCTGAATTGTCAGAAGTGCATTCCAAAATAATGACATTTCTTTCTTTATTATTATTTTCCAGATGGGAAAAAAGGGGAAAAAAGTTAAAACAGTGTTTTATCAGATAATGAATTAAATCCAGAACACAGACAAATTTCTTTTTAGACCATGAGTTCATTCATGCTGTAGAATTAATGAAAGTACTAACTTGGTGTGGAACTACATTATTTGACAGAGAAGGCTAAAGACCTTGTAAAAATACAACTCCCATTATTCCATTGGCAGTTAGTGGCATAATGCTGCATTGATTTTACACTTTAATTTTTTTGCTTATTGTGTCAGAAGTGAATTGAGAATACAGTTTTAATGTATAGAAAAAACATAAACAAAGTTAAAAACTTGGCATTATGCTAAATTTCCTTTGACCAGAAGCTGGGACCTTGGAGTGCCTCTGGTGTTGCTGTGAGAAGGTCCTCTATTGTGCATGTGGCAGGGCTCAGATTGTATTGTAGTAAGTGGTCTGTGGTTTGCTCTTCTCCACACTCACATGTTATGGACTCCACTTTGTAGCCTCATTTCTTAAAGTTGGCTCTGCATTTCATGGTACCAGAGTGCAGTCTGTTCAGTGTCTTCCAAATTGCCCAGTCTTCTCTGTGGCCAGGGGGAGCTTTTCTTCTGGTATCAGCACTGATTAAGGTTATGGGTTTGGACTCTTGATGAGGTGTTCTTGTATTTCTGTAGATCTTAAGAAGCTATTTCTTGATTTAAGACATTGGCTTGCTGGCTGATATCCACACAGAGGATGGACCGGAGATGTCAATGCCTTGGTACTTTCATTATTGGCTGCTACTTCCCATAAGATGTCAGATAGTACAATACTGGCTAAACAGTATAATTTCTCCAGTGGTGTAGGGCATAGACATCCGGTGTTTCATTAAGAGACACATCCACTGTTTTAGCATGGTGAGATGTGTTCCACATTGGGCATGCATACTGTGATGATCTCGGTCACCAAAATTGACTAATTTGACACTCCCGGTAGTCTGCCACCAACCTAATGGGTCATTAGGATTTACTTTACAATTAAACTCAAATTAAATGAAGTGTCTGTAGCGTTGGCCTATAAAACAACCCACCACCAAGAATGTAAACTGAGGAGACCGAAAGATGACTGAGGCTTCTTTTAAAGTTAAAAATAAACGTATTTATTAACAAGAACGAGGCTATAAAATAGGCACAGATCGTATTGGTTCTACTGAGAGGCAACTGGCGTACGGTTACAACAATGATAGATTTAGAACAGCGTGATGGTTGCAAGATTTACTATATATGTGCTAGAGCATAGAGGTTACTTAATTAAAAGGCTATTAATACTTCTTAAGATGGTACGTTCAGTTCCACAGACAGTACTAGGACTTGTCTCCCAACTAATAGTTCCACTAGATGGTTGTTGTTCTAAACTTCGGGAACATCTAATCCCATAGATCGTTCCCTGAGTCTGGCTACTCCTGGGTTACTCGTAACCCACACAGTCTAAGAGTCCAACTACCTGTCACTCTATCTCCAGAGATGACCAGGTAACCCAACTGCCTATCACAAGAACAGTTCTAATTGGCACTCTTCCACAAGCGTTCCCACTAGAATGACTACTGGCCCTAAGGGCGGTCAGAACTGAGTCGTGACTCCCACTAGTCCAGCCTATTCCTACGTGGTGAATTGCTTAGGACAGACTGTCAGTCTCTGTTGCCAAGGCTCTGGTGATACTCCCCCAGAAACCTTGCTCAAGACTGCCTCAGGCGTAGATGCTGAATCTACAGCCTGACTCTAAACAGCACAGGCTGGAGATGTGCGTCTGCACAGCCTCGCTCAAACTCAGACTTCAGACTGAAACTTTCTCTGACAGGACTTCTACTCTGCCAGCTCCAACTCCTCCCCTTCTACTCTAGCCAATCACAGCCTCTACACTGTAGCTAGGCACAAGCCTGCAAGGCCACGCCCCCTTGCTCTGGCTTCCCTTCCCTTAATGGTTGCTGGCTGCAGCTACCTCTCCAAGATGGATGCCAGCACAACCAAAACAGGATTTCTAAACCCCTTCTAAGCAGGCCTCGGCCCTGCTTAAGGCAGGTGAGTCCTTACACATACTCAGCAGAATAGCAAAGCGCAAGGGCAGATGTCTTCACTGTATCTGGTTGTGATGTCATGTGGCCCAATACCGGCTAGACAATGTAATTTCTCCAGCTGTGTAGGTCGTAGATATCCTGTGATAATGTGGCATGTCTCATTAAGGGCCGCATCCACTGTTTTAACATGGTGATATCTATGCCACACTGAGCATGCGTATTCAGCAAAGTGCAAGGACAGATGTCTTCACTGTATCTGGTTGTGATCCCCAGGTTGTGCCAGTCGGCTTTTGTGTGATATTATTTGTAGCTCCCACTTCTTGCTTGATAGTCAAGCAGTGCTTCTTATAAGTCGGAGCACAGTCCAGAGTAACTCCCAGGTAGTTTGGTGTACTGCAATGCTCCAGTGGGATTCCTTCCCGGGTATACTGTAAATGCAGTTATGATTTTAAAAGTTTGTTATGTGTTCTGGATCTGATTCACTATCTGTAAAAACCCTAGATTTAAAATTTTAGTGGTATGTAATTTCTTAAGATAATTCTACAACTTTAAGGATTTTTTTTTTTACTAAGGGGCAGTATAGAATCACGATGCGGACTAAATAAAATCAGGAGATTTAAATCTTTGACATTACGGACATTATGCATAGAAACAAAAATGGTTCCAAAAGATTTTCCATTGTGTTACTTTGTAGATCTGCTACATTATTTTTTGTGAAAGTAAGGGCATAGGGCCATCAATGTGAATATATGGGAAGTAGCCCTGGGTTTGATCCAAATTTAACTATAATGTACTGCAAGTAGACCCTCTGAAATCAATGAAAAGGTTTCATTGATTTCAGTGTCTGCGCTTACTTCATATCTTCCAGGCTGAAATAATCTGAGTGTAGCCTTATCTTTCTAAAGGAAATAGCCAGCAAGTGCCTCTCAGGAATGAAACAGAAAACTGTGAGACTTTGAAGAAACAGATTAACACAAAGTCTTCCACGGAGAAGATGTTAAGCAAAGGACGTAAAGATGAATCACTGTGTTGTGGAAAACAGGAACTTCCTTCTGTTGAGGTTTGAATGGTCACTTCTCCTTTTAATGCTTGGATGCAGGGTTTATCCTAATAGTTGCAGGAAGACACAAAACATGATATGAAATAACATAATCAGAAGAGTTTGCATTTCTCGGTATCAGTTTAAGGAAGTTTCTGTACCAAGCTGATGCAATCATGTGGGTGACTGGCTCCTACGATGCTGGCTGCAATTTCCTTCCTTGGGTTCTTAAATTGTGACTTTATTAGGAATTATTCACAAAGAACTGTCAGGTTTTAAGTATATATGTAGAATTGGAGAATTGTTCCATATTTTTGCCCTAAATAAGAATACAATCTGTATTTTCAATCTCAAAACTAGAATGGAAATTTTGATTACTGATAAGTACATGCCAGCATTTGTAGAATTGCTATCAAGTATGAAGCTGCTTACATCCATTCACTTCAACTTATGGGGATTTACAGCTCCAATGAATAACTTATGAAGCTAAGCACAGTCAGAAATGTTCTTTGTTTGTAATTTTACATCTTCCTGGGATTAAAAAAATCATTAAGCTCAATGGAGTTTACTTTGAGGCAAATTATTGGCAATAGTGTTTACTTGCACCAACTATCATAGCTATTCTAATTATTTCATGGCAGTTATTCTAATTGCTATATAATCTAAACTGAAATAATTTTCCAGGGAATTTAATCCCTTATGAAAACAGCAATTTGGGTGAACAGCATAGGTAAGGCCAGAAAAAGTGAAGAAAGGCAAGATTTATAGTGGGTGAGCTTATATCTGAGCTGGTCATAAATCTGACAGATGGTTCTGGTTTTAATCCAATAAAAAACTGTGTAGACCATTGTTCCTTGGATTTAGGCTCTGTATGTCTCTGTGGCATGTAGTTGAGAAAAAGAAATAAAAAATATGGAAGGCAAAGGGATTGAAACATTTTTGCATTCCAGCACCAGAAGGCTACTTTCCAGCAGTTAAAGAGTGGCACAAATTACACTTTTTGCACGATTATTTTTAGCTAACTGTGACACTATATTCTACTAGACTGTTAATTCCTCCTTTGGATCATTCTTAGAAGAAACACAGGGTATACAATGGTTGATTGATTGAATTGATTGTGAGATACAGACCATAGTTAGTTGCTTACAATGACAAACTAGAACTCGAGAGTTTCTTCCTCTTGTTAGCAGCATTCTTGTAGACATAATGCCCTGTTGATTCTGATATGAGTAGCTGAATTAAACCATGTACCTTCTAAACCAGTGGTTCCTAACCTGTGGTCCGTGCCCCACCAGTGGTCTGCAAGAACAAAAATATGGTCCATTGTCTCACCATTACTACACCGTTGCCTCAAACCCACGTGGCAACGAGAGCAATTGGTCTCGCAAAACCCTCTTATAGTGCTGAGGCAATTGGCATGTCAGGAGAGAAGAGGCTGACTATCCATGAAAAATTACTACTACCACATCAGCTCTAGATTATTGAATATGGTTTTCTGTGGGTGAGCAGATGGTGACTACTGCATGGCATATGTTCTGTATCAGAAACTAGAGCAATTAGAATCAGCATCCCAAATAACCAAACCAAATCTAAAGTTGCCCAAAAACTGATTCATAACCCTTTTGGTACTAATGTCAGAGAGTGGTCCAAGTGGTTCCTGGTCAAGTGGTCCCTGATAAAAAAAAGTTAGGAACCACTGTTCTAAATAATTATTCGCCACAGTTTGATAAATTTGATAAATTGTGCCTTCCCATGTTGCTGTGCTGCAATTTTCATTTTCCCTCACTACTGAACATGTCTGCTTAGTGTAATTGGAGTTTCAGTCCTGACCACGTCTAGAATGCCATGCATTGTTTATCTCTTTCCATGGAAGAGACAGGACAAAGAAATAAGCCTAGGAAAAGGGATAAACAATGTGTGATACTGTGACTAAACTCAGATTTAAACCACCACTGGAAGTTTTGCAATGGGAGAAATTGGACAATTTTCGTTAGTAGACTGCCTCATTCCTAACCTACTGTATATGAGGTAAATGTTTTTCATTAACATATTATGTTTTTGCATTCAGCAGGGAGATGCTCACCAGAAAAATGGATCTCAGGAGAAAAGAGAAGGGCACTTAACCAATACAAGTTGGATTAGACATAGGACAAACAGAAAAAATAAGAAGAAACATATTAATATATCTGCACGGTATGTATCCCCTTTCTGTGTGGGTTCTTTAGATAGTCCTTTTGATGCAGAATGAAATGCAACTGATAATCTGTCAAAGCCTTACTTCATTTAATGGTAAACAACATATCAGTTATTTCCATTCTTGTTATTTCAATATTTAACAATTGAAAGAGAACATAATTTCTTTTATGTGTTGGTTTGTTGTAGGCTTCCTGAACAGACAGAACTAAAGCATGCGTGCAGTGAATTTGAAAGACCAGAACTTAGAACAAATATTAATATAAGAAATTGGTGTGCTCAGAGCAATGGAGAAACTTGTAAAGGAGATGAGAAAACTGGTTTGTCCACACAGAGAGAAGCAGGTACATAGCTAAACATGAATTAAAAACAAGTAATTTGCATTAACTAGTATGTCCTTTTTGGGAATTAATTTGAGCACTTGCAGAATGGAAAGTAAAGCACACAATCAGAAAGCTCTTGGGATTTAAGTACATCTAAGAGATTGAAATGGTTACTTTGGGTTTCCTGTGCAATTTAGGAATGGGGTCCTGTCTTATCCCATGCAGATTTTTTTCTGTGTAAGGTGTGACTTGAGAAACTGCATGTCGCTTCTGGCGTGAGAGAATTGGCCATCTTAAAGGGTGTTGCCCAGGTGGTGCCCGGCTGTTTTTGATGTTTTACCATCCTTGTGGGAGGTTTCTCTCATGTCCCCTGCATGGGGAGCTGGAGCTGACAGAGGGAGATGAGCCCGCTCTTCCCGGATTCGAACCACTGACTTATCAGTCATCAGTCCTGCCGCCAAAATGGTTTAACCCATTGCGCCACCAGGGGCTCCTATCCCATGCAGTTAACCACTATGAATATACACCAAACTTGTTAACCAGAAAGATTACTGAGCACAAAAATATGGAACATAATTGGAGGTTCGATTGCACTTTGACACTGATCAAACTGCAGTCGACTCTCCATATCCATGGATTCTGCATTAACAAATCCTGCAATCCAGTCTGAAAATATTTTTTTTAATCCCTAAAAGAAACCTTATTTTTGCCATTTTATATAAGGAAAACCATTTTATTATGCCTTTGTATATAATGGGACTTGAGCATCCACAGTTTTTGGTATCCGTGAGGGGTCCTGGAAACCAAGGACCTAGTGTAAGTTGACAAGAATCATATGGTTTGGTTTTGCTAACCATTTCCTCTCTGTTTCCCCTCAATTTCTCCACTAGAAGGTTTCTACCAGTGGCCTCAAAAGAAGTGCCTGGAAAGGTTTTGCTCAGATTCAAGTTCAGACTGTGGGAGCTCTTCTGGTGGTGTGCGGGCGAGCCGGGGCAGTTGGGGCAGCTGGAGCAGCACCAGCAGTTCTGATGGTGATAAAAAGCCAATAATTCCTAACAGACACTTCCTTCCTTCCAGTAAGTGTGACTCTCTGTGTGTGTTCACTTCTGTTTGTTTGTTTTCTTCAAAGAACCATTGAATGCACACACCAGATCGATTTCAAGAAGGCCATGAGAACCTGAAATTCTAGAAATTCAGCACAAGAACTACTATCATATAATAATTTCCAGATTTTAATATATATTAATTGAGTAACAAGAATTCTCGTAGTCTTGAATGTTAATTGTCTTGTTGTATTTCAGTTACCTAAATCAGTGGTTCCCAACCTATGGTCCATGGACCACCAGTGGTCCACAAGAACTAAAATATGGTCTGCGGCCTCGCCGTTACTACACCTTTTCAACTAGAGCGATTGGTCTCGCAAAACCCTCTAATAGTGCCAAGGCTTATTAAATATGTTTTTCTGTGAATGGCGACTACTGGATGACATATGTTCTGCATCAGAAACTAGAACTGATGTAGTCTATCCAATGCAATTTTCTGAACCAGCACCCCAAATAACCAAACCAAATCATTGTTTCATAACCCTTTTGGTACTAATGTTGGATAGTGGTCCCTGGTCAAAAAAAGGTTGGGAAACATTGACCTAAATATTTAATGGAAAATATGTATGTATATTGCAAAGTTAATTTTCAGTCTCATTGGTTGAAATGTCTATAACTAGCTATAGACAGCATTATAAAACAAACTTAAGTTTGATAGTCAATGTACTGTAGGGGTCTGAGTGTTAGATTAAAACTTTATAAAATGTGGATTTAAATTCTCACTCATCCATAGAAGCCCAGTAGGTGATCTTGGACAAGTCACATTATCTTGGTTATAGATGAAAGCCATGGATATGCCCCTTTGAAAAAGTTTTCCCAACCACAATATGACTGCATATAGCCCTAGTGATTAATGAATGATTAAATTTGGCTTTAACATGAACATACCTGTTATTGTTTTGTGTAGGGGAAACAATTTCATGCAGTGATTTTCCAGCTGAAACACCCATCACATTAAACCTGTCTCACAACATCTGCAACACCAGGTAAAAGTTTTAAATAATATTCTCCCTCCTGTAAAACAATTTGACCCCCTTCATCTTCACACCCACAGAGTACATGAAACTGAATGGGAGAAGGAGTAATTCTTATAATTCAATTTGTGTTATTTAGTATTGTCTAATTTAAAATGAACAGTTATGGATTCCCTCCCTCCAGTTTATGCTTCATATATCTATCTAGCTCTGCTTTCCTGTTTTCGAAGTGGATTTTCCATGCTGAAATGAATGCGGATTTCTATTGTAATATGACCTCCATATCTATGGGATTGGTATACACAGTTTCGCTTACTGGTAATCCATAGCTGCCACTGATTACCAGTGTCTTTCTCACTTTTTCCTTGGGTGAATCAGGGATGGAGATAGTGCCACCTTCTGGCTCCTTTCTCCTTTTTTTCTGCAGAGCATGATGAACTCACATACCCTTCTCCAAGTTTAATAGTCAGAGAAGGTGGGGGGCAGGGATTAGGCTTCTCACAGCCGCCTCAGCCCCTCACTTTGCACAGCAGATTCTGTCTGCCTTTCCTCAATTCTTTCCCACCATCAAGAGAAGCGTGTGCTTTGTGAAACAGGCCCTTTCAGTTTCATTCAACTGAGTATCTCCATCCTCATCTGAGAAATTTAAACTGAAGGGGATGGTGAGCCTGGTACAGCTGGGGGAGACACAGCTGGTTGGCTGGCTGCTGTGCAGAATGAGTGGGAAAACTCCCATTCTCATTCTCCCACAACTGGTGAAGATGGAGAAGGGTATGCGGGGAACTCACCAAGGTAGTCAGAAGACTTGATGCAGGGGCAGTGGAGAACGTAACGGAGCCAGGGATGATGGCTAGCTGGTTGCCGCTTAAAGTGGGAGAAAGGGCAAAAGCAGCAAGGGACAAGTCCACATTCTCCTTATCCTTGCAACTGGTGAGAATAAAGAGAGATGTATAAAAACATGACAAGCCCCATCAAGAGGGAAAGACAGGCAGGAGGAGATTGGTGGTGATGGAGATAGTGCTGCTTCCCTCCATCTCTTGCCCAACTTAAGGTTTGCTTTTCCCCATGGATATAGAATCAGAGTTGGAAGAGATATGGTGGGCCATCTAGTCCAACCCACTGCCACGAAGCAGGAAAATTGCACTCCCGACAGATGGCCATCACTCTGTTTAAAAGCCTCCAAAGGAGGAGCCTCCACCCACTTCAGGGCAGAGAGTTCCGCTGCTGAACAGCTCTCACAGTTAGGAAGTTCTTCCTCGTGTTCAGCTAGAATCTCCTTTCCTGTAGTTTGAAGCCATTGTTCCACATCCTAGTTTCCACAGCAGCAGAAAACCCTCTTGAACCCTCCTCCCTATGACTTCCCCTCACATATTTATACACAACCACCATGTCTCCTCTCAGCCTTCTCTTCTGCAGGGTAAACATGCCCAGCTCTTTAAGCTGCTCCTCATAGAGCTTGTTCTCCAGAATCTTGGTCATTTCAGTCACCCTCCTCTGGACACATTCCAGCTTGTCAACATCTCCCTGAAACTGTGATGCCCAGAAAGGGATGCAGTGTGATTCCAGGTGTGGTCTGACTTAAGCAGAATAGAGGGGTAGCATGACTTCCCTGGATCTAGACACTCTGCTCTTATTTATGCAGGCCAAAATCCCATGGCCACATTGTTGCCTCATACTTAGCTTGTTGTCCACAAGGACTCCAAGATCTTTTTTACATGTACCACAGCCAGGCATCCCCCATTCTGTATCTTTGCATTTCATTTTTTCTGCCTAAGTGGAGGTTGTACTGGACTACCATATGTGCAGTGAATCACCTGATCATACATATGAATGAATGATTAGGTGATTTCTCTCCCCCTCCCTCTCTCTATATTTTTAACTTTATTATTTATACTGTTGCAACTATAGTTGACTATTCCAAATATTATAAGTTGTTTTGGGAAGTCTGATCTGGCCACAGTCGTCCACGCTCTGGTCACATCCCGAATAGATTACTGCAACGCACTCTACGTGGGGCTGCCTTTGAAGACAGTTCGGAAATTGCAACTAGTCCAATGGGCGGCAGCCAGATTACTAACTGGAGCTACATACAGGGAGCATACCACCCCCCTGTTGTGTCGGCTCCACTGGCTGCCTGTCCAATTCCGAGCTCAATTCAAAGTGATGGTTTTGACCTTTAAAGCTCTATACGGTTCTGGCCCAGCTTACTTGTCCGAACGTATCAGCCTCTACGTCCCACCTCGTAATTTAAGATCATCTGGGTAGGCCCTGCTCTCGCTCCCGCCGACTTCTCAAACGTGGTTGGTGGGGACGAGAGATAGGGCCTTCTCAGTGGTGGCTCCCTCTCTGTGGAACGCACTTCCAAGTGACATACGATCAATCCCATCCCTCCTGGCATTCAGGAAAAAAGTGAAATCTTGGCTATGGGACCAGGCATTTGCACATTAGCACAATACAGCACTTTGGATTGATTATAATGACAAGTTGATAGATATGGCTCAATGCTCCTATTATGGATGGAACACTGTTTTTAACTTAAGTGAATGTATATGATGTATTAATGTTAATTGTATTTTAATGTATTTTAATGCTCAATGTTTTTTGGTTTTATATTGTATTTATACTGTGTTTCGGCATCAAATTGTTGCCTTTGTTAGGCTGCTCTGAGTCCCCCTTCGGGGGTTGAGAAGAGCGGGGTAGAAATGTTGGAAATAAATAAATAAATAAATAAATAAATAATTTTCACTTATCTTCAGCAGAGATGTGAATAGTATCACCCAGTATCCAGAGAACTTGTGCCCCAACTTCACTGACATAACTGTAGATCCTGATAAAACTAAAGGTCAGTTAAATTAAATTGTGTCATTTGATATTGCTGCTTTTTATTGGGTTACCCAGAAGGCTCCCTTCCCATCTGTCCATTTTTCATATCTCATGTCTGAGAGGCTAGTGATCACACATTTTAGTCTTCTTATTCTTTTGAGTATTTGTAACCAAAATGGCAAGATCTGTTCACTGAATATGTATTTTCAATAAATTACAACAGAATGTGCCAAATTGAAAAGCAGAAATGTGATCATGCTGTTTATTCTCCTTGCTTGTAAGATGGGTTTCAGAAAACAACATTAAATTGCAACTTCATGCTTATACTTGAACTGCAGGTTAAGCAGATAACAATTTTATTTGCCTTTCTAGGTGTTTATCCAGCAGGTGATCTGTGGCCACCTCAATCTGTCTGCCTGGCAAATAGTGTCAACTACAACCTTGAAAACAACATACCATGCATGATACAGGAGAACCCTTCATTACACAGTGGGTAAGAAACCCCTTTTTGCTTTACTATATACCCTGATAAAAGAATAATGCGACAGCTCCCCCTGGTGACCAGATGTTAAATTGCCTCTGTCTGTCTTGTGTGTTTGTGTGTCTAAATGTAATGTGTACATTGTAATCCACCCTGAGTCCCCTGAGGGGTGAGAAGGGCGGAATATAAATGAAGTAAATAAATAAATAAATAATGCCATTCTGTGATATTGCAAGGTTTTTGTACAATTTAGGCAAGATTTTAATTTATTAATGTGTTTCTGTACTTTATCTTGTTGCAGCTTCATTGACTGGAATGCATCTTGTGATGGGCAGTTTACCAGCATGTACTGTCCAGTAGAAATTAATGAATACAATGGTTTTCCAGAAGGTGGGTCTCCATTTATTTATTTATTTAGTTTAAAAAACCATTGCATAAATAAGTATGAAACCGATTTTAAAAATAGAGGGAGCACAAGCGGCTAAATAATTTTCAACTAAAAACACACACAAACACATATAAATGTAAATAACAATATGTATGAGGACACAACATACCTCATGAAAACCTTTCATTTATATTTTTAAATGCTTGTTTCACAGAGAACTCAGGTTTCTTGTTACGCTTGCACAACACACCTACATATTGCAGCTGACACACAGTATGGAAAGTTCTGCTATAAGAGATCATCAAATAATCTTTCAAAAATCCCTTTTTAAAGTATGGAGACAAGCAACAATGTGAAGTGTGCTCTTGGCTGACCAATATCAAAAACTGTGCTTTCTTCTGAATTACAGAAAATATGAACTACCACAATGGTTTCCCCTGCCATGCAGAAGTTCAGAATACAGCCTTCATTGATCACAATTGTCAGTCTACTTGGAGCACCCCATCCAGTCTTCCTCCAACTTGGGAACCCACTCCTTACATCAGTCCAACAGTGAGTATCACGTGTATTATCTTTATGCAATCTATTATGGCTGCATTTGTGACTATCTTTTGCATACATTTTGCTACTAATTCTTTTTTCCTGTATTGCTTAAATAGATTATTTTAAGGTTCAACACATTTATTTTCAGTTTTTATGCCACTTGGTTTGGCTCTAATTTTTGGCAGCAGTCTATACAAATCCTCTGAATGCTGGTGACAAAATTCAGTTTGCATATGAGTGTATTATCAATGGAACTGGGAACTACTGCTAGACAAAAATAGTATGTGGAAATTTAAGTTGGTTTTCAACAATATATCATGCAATTGATATTCAAGCAATTAACAACTACTAAGGGTAAGATAAAGGTTTTCCCTCACATTAAGTCCAGTCGTGTCTGACTCTGGGGACTGGAGCTCATCTCCATTTCTAAGCCAAAGAGCCAGCATTATCCATAGACACCACTAAGGTCATGTGGCCGGCATGACTGCATGGAGTGCTGTTACCTTCCCGCCGGAACAGTACCTATTGATCTACTCACATTTGTATGTTTTTGAACTGCTAGGTTTGCCGAAGCTGGGGCTAACAGCAGGAGCTCATCCCCACTCCCCAAATTCAAACCTGCAACCTTTCAGTCAGCAAGTTCAGCAGCTCAGCGCTTTAACCCACTATGCGACTACTTGTTTTGATTTTCAGACATATAAAAAAGAGAAACTTCCTGAAATAGCATAGGAAACAGGAGTGTGGTTAGGAACGCTACTTTCAGCTGCAGTCACACTAGCCTTCACAGAGCATTAATTTTGTTTGTTCAGTCTCAAGAATGAAATCCATATTTTGGAAAACATTGTGTGCATGTAGACGCATGTTTGGAGGGAAACTCTTGTAAACCTATCTGTTTAATGCTTTTTCCACCTCAGATTTTGTGCTTTTAGTCTGATCAGTAAAGGAAAGCAAAAGAATATGCCTTGGTGCTAGTTCTATTTGCACAAAGCCACAAAAGTGTAGCTAAGCCTTGCTTGGAAAATATCTGTTTTTCGAGCAGTACAGGATACTTTCGGTGCTTTATTTTTTTATCTTTTATTTTGCCTAGCTTTTTTCCCAGTGTGGCAGGTTTTGCTTACAGATTGGAGAGGCAGGGAGCTGAAATTGTGGTTAATAAGTCTGCATAATGGTTGATTGCATTGCAGACTTTTAGCCCTCCAGCTTTGACAACAGCAGGGTTATTATGTCACCTTGGCCTTTCTGCTCTCTTGCCACTCCATATGGCACAGCAGGCTCAAGTCCAGCAGTATTATTAGTGCTAAAGGCAAGCATCTATACTTTTTCGGGAAAGGAATAGAAGGCATGCCATCATTCCCTTAGGGAAAGAATAGAAGACATGTCATCATTTTTGCTTCCTGGGGCCCTACCGTTGTCGGTGACTATTAGCTCTTTCACAAGACAGGAACCCAATTCATCAAATCACAATATTTGACCAGGGATTTCTTTGTGACTCAAGGAGGGTCATGTTGTCAGATCGGACTTGGCTTCATATGGAAAATACCATAAGCTGTCTCACATATTACCTAACAAAGAACAAACTTCAGAAACACATGCTACTACCAGGAAAAGTCATTAAATTTTTCATCACCACACAAAGATAAGCCGATACTGCCAATTAGAATTCCCTCTTATCAATGAAACCAAATTAGCATGTCTTAAATCCATTTATCCTCAGTTTCCTCCTCATTGTCCAAAGGCAAACTCCCGCCTCTCACTCTCCATTGGCTCACTGGGAGGCAAAGAGGTTCCCTTATTGGCCAAAAGACAGATGAAGCTGCCTTGTGATTGGCCGAGGAGAACCAGCTGGCATCTTGCCCCACCTGATTGCCGAAGTTCCAACCAATCAGGGCGAAGCACAGGAAGCTTGAAGAGCGGGGGAAATTTGAATCTATAACCCTATATAAGGAATGTTTACCAATGTAACTATATGCAGCATGGGCGAATGATTGAGGCTGTCATCCTTTCCAGCTGGACTGACTACTGTTCATTTTCTGCACCCGGTGCACTTTTAATCCATAGACACATATGGGCCATGGTGTTAAAGATTTTAGGAGTGTGTATGTGTCTTTAAATCTCAACCTTGCTCCCATAGATTTTCCATAGAGTTTTCTTAGGCAAGGAAGACTCAGGTTGCTTTGCTAGTTCCTTCCTTTGAAATATAGTATACAGCAACTGACAATTGTTGATCGCCTCCCATCAAAAACTAAGAACCCATGGTGTTAGTTGTGTCGACTGAATTGCTGAACTGAAGGTTAGCAGTTCGAATCTGGGAGAAGGGGTGAGCTCCTGTCTGTCAGCTCCAGCTTCCCATATGGGGACATGAGAGAAGCTTCCCACAGGCATCCCCTGGGCAACATCTATGCAGATGGCCAATTCCCTCACACCAGAAGCGACTTGCAGTTCCTCAAATAGCTTCTGACACAGTTTTTAAAAATCCAAGAACTACCAAGCACTGATCCAGCTTAGCTTCATAGATCAGACAGGATCTGCTGCTTTTAGTATTTTGAGGTCTTTACTTCAAAAGCAGCCTTTTTTTAAATAAAACAAACATATGCATATATTGACGAATATGAAAAACCCAATCCCTTCTGCACAAGTCTGTTGAGTTTCTGATTCCCTACCTCTGTACTGCAGACTTTACAACTCAGAATATCAGCATTCCCTTCCCTTGTCTCTAATTTCTTTGTTTCAGTTCCCGTATTTCTGCATTTTTCCTCTTAAGATGTTAAAACAATGTGCAAGATACACGAGTCTAATTATGTAACTTCCCCTGCATGTTTTTTAATGACTAGTGAAGAAATGTATGGCTTTGAAATCTTAACACAATTTTGCGTCTGTTTGGTTGGCTTAATTCAGGTATTACCACAGTGCAGATTTTGGTAAAGGTGTGTCTATGCGTCACATCTGCCTTGTTTTCTCATGTCTTTCAGTCCTACCTCTCAAGCACTAGAAGTTTGTCACCGATGTCTTCACTGTTTGGTTCTATCTGGGCCCCGCAGAGTGATGTCTACGAAAACTGCTGCCCCGTCAATGCCACCAGTCAGCATTCAGCTCAGGTGGAAAACCAGGCAGTTATTTGTAAGCAGGAATATTACCCGAGATTTAACCCGTTCCGTGCCTATATGAATCTAGACATATGGACATCAGCTGCGAACCGGAATGCAAATTTCCCTATTTCTAGAGACTCTGGTTACTGTGGAAATGTGTGAAAATGTTTTTTTTTAAAAAAAAAGAAAGAAAGAAAAGAAAGAAAGAAAGAGAAAAATGTGAAATAAAGATTCTTTCAGTTTTGAATACTAGAATAAGCTGGTTGTTGAACTAGAATTCAATGTTGGTGGATATTTTGGCACTTTTGTATGAGAAAATAAACCTTTTTTTACTGAAGTATTTACATGTTCTGTTTTTGGGAAATGACGGCTCTTTAGTAATCGTCTGAGGCAATGGCTAAAGACATCAAACCCACTGCCTTTAGTTATGGCAAAGCAACAGTCACTGGATGCACACACACACACACACACACACACACAGACAAGCATGAGAAAAATAAGTTAGAAGTTTTAAAACCTACCGGAAATATTGTATTTGAAACAAACAAACCCAAATGCAAATGCAGGAGATAGAAACATTTCAACCAGGTGGTGAGTGAAACAGTGAAATAATAAATTGCCCACCAGCACTGCCACTGTTCTGACTTGCATACAATACAAATTCAACTTAAGGACAAACCTACAGAACCTATCTTGTTTGTAACTTGGAGACTGCCTGTATTGGCAAACGTTTCATAATGCACTCTTCTGTTAAGATACATGGATGGGAATGTGCATGGTCTTTAGGAAGTGCCTGGTAATGCAGATAATAATCATTTTAGATGTGCTTAGAGTTTGAGGAAAGCATGCATAATTACTCAAAGGAAAACAGACGCTTTTGAACTGTGGTGCTGGAGGAAAATTCTGAGAGTGCCTTGGACTGCGAGAAGATCCAACCAGTCCATACTTCAGGGAAAAAAGCCCGACTGCTCACTGGAGGGAAGGATATTAGAGGCAAAGATGAAGTACTTTGGCCACATCATGAGAAGACAGGAAGGCTTAGAGATGCTGGGGAAAATGGAAGGAAAAAGGAAGAGGGGCCAACCAAGGGCAAGATGAAGGGATGGTATTCTTTTTTTGTAATATAGATTTTTATTGTTTTATAGTTTATTGATACATGTAAAGAGGGGGAACAATCAAGATGATAGAAAAGTAGGAAACAACACCAATACAGCAACAAAGAAAATATAAAGAGAAAAAGAGAAAAAGAAAAACCTCCCTAAAAAAGAAAAATGAGAGAAGAAAAAATAAAAAAATTGAAAAATAAAATAAAATAAATTTTTGACTTCCATTCCAAGCTTACTTTACTCGTTATTTTTAACATATTAAAAATTACTGTCTTCTACTTATTTTATGTTCTTCTTAATTTGTTCTTCATACTTTTGGAAAAGTTCCCAATGTGTTTCTTTAATTGGGTTGCCCGTGTGCCTCTTCAAAAAAAAAAGTTAATTTGTCCATGTCTTTTATATCTCTTACTTTGGTTTTCCACTCTTCTATTTCTGGCGTACCTTCCAGTTTCCAACACCTAGCAAAGACCATTCTTGCTGCCATTGTCATGTATATGAACAATTTATCGAATGGATGGTATTCTTGAAGTGACTGGCTTGACCTTGAAGAAGCTGGGGGTGGTGATGGCCAACAGGGAGCTCTGGTGTGGGCTGGTCCATGAGATCACAAGGACTGAACAAATAAACAACATGGCATAATTCTTAGAGTTGTGTGCAAAATCCATTTCTTCGGAAGCACAAAATGGGAAGCCCCCCCTGCACAAAAAAATGTGCTCAACACAAAAGCCTGCTTTTGTTTGCAGCGTACATTTTCTCTTTGCCTTGTCTGTGTGGCGGGGTGTGCAGGCAGGCAAGCCTGGAGCTTCGATGCAGGTGAGCTCTTGACCTGCCTGGCATTCCCTGCCACACAAACGCACTCTCAGTGCGTATGTGTGTGGCGGGATTTGCATACAGCTGAGTTCCACTTACTCTAGAGTAAGAGGTGCTCAGTGGCAGGCACTGGCAAGCATGTGTGCTTTCTGGGCCTGCATGCTTTCCCCACCACACATGCACTCTGAGAGTGCACATGTAGTGGCAGGGCATGCAGGCAGGCAGGCCTGGAGCATGCCTGTAGCTGAGTGCCTCTTACCCTAGAATAGAAGCAACAGGTGCCAGGTAAGAATGGAAGTGCACGCCGGGAAGGGGAAACGGTGGGTGAGAAGCCTCCCCCCCCCCATAATGGTTCATTTTCAGGGCCCCGAACCAAAAACGACCCAATTTCGAAGGATCCCGAAAAATGGATTGGGGCCTTCAACGCAAGCTGGGACATAAAACAAGGCAAGGTGTATTGTGAATGCACAAGACTAATAATTACTAGGCTTGGTTGATTAAAAAAAATTGGTTCAAAACCTGTTTTGGATGTAGTGCACTAGTGGTTCGATTCTAAAGTCACTTCTGAATTTTTCCAGAAAAAGTTGAAACTTCAAAATTTCTGAAACTTCAGAATCACTTCATTAATGGCAGACGCGATTGCGCAATACGCAGAAAACAGCACTGGCACTGGAGAAACTCCAGGGCCTTTACCCTCCCTCATTTTTGCACTAATCTTGATGAAGCTTGATATACTGCTACAATACAGCCTCCTCTGTTAGCGTACCAAATTTCAACACGTTCAGACAATCCACCGATTTTTAATAAATTTTAAAAACTTTTAGAAATAATTTATTAAAACAAAAATAAAAGAGCTACCTCATTGAATTTTTAAGGAAATGACAAAACGTTATAGGTGATCACTCCCCCCAACATTTAGGCACATTCATACTGTTGGAAGCCACTGTTTGTGCAGCTGAGACCCAGCAAGGTTGGGAAATGTAGCGTCAATTCCCCAAAACACACCCCAGAAAAAGGGAGAGACCCCAATAAAAATAGCAAAGCTTTAGTGGTGAACAAAAAGAAGTTTTCAGAAATGACTTTATTAATTTCACCCTCTCCCTGCCTCCCAAACAAATTTTTCCTTCTTTCTCTGTCTTCTCTGGCTCCAAACCATTCCTCTCTCAAAATCTTCCCTTCTCCCTTGCCTTCCTCCATTATCCAAACCTCATTTTCTCTGGCTCCAAACCCCTTTTTCCATCCCACACCCAACAGCAGCAACAACAGTCCAACCTCCCCTCTCCCTTCCCTGGCTGCAATGAGCTTTCCAGCCATGTGCTTGGGTTTATATACAGCAATGGCTGCCGGATGCTGCAAATCCCTCCCCTCTCCAAAACGTAACCCCTGATTGGCTGGAAAGCAATCGTCTTAGGCTTCACCTCCCAGCAGGCGTGGTTGCATTTAAAACATAGTTCCGACTCACTTCTGCATCCCTGAAATCAATCGCACAAGGCAATTTGAAACTATAGAGGACTACAGCCTACCGGAAACGTGGTGGAAGTCCTTTCAGAAGGCAAAAACATCTGATTTTTTTTCTAAATTACGGCACATCCGAGTGAACATATCCAACCTTAATAATTACAACACAGTCACTTGCCTGCCAGAAGTAATTTCCACTGAGTATAATGTATCTTTGTTTCCAGTAAAGCTTGCAATATTTATTTAGACCAGTGGTTCCCAATTATTTTTTTACCGCCTCTTTTCTGGGAAAAAAATTACTCACCGCCCCCTTAGAAATTATTTTTAAATTTTTAATACCAATTAAACAGAAAGATATATGTATTAATGTTTCTACCTTTTTCGTAAAATTAAATGTTTTAATGTGTTTTAATTTTAATATTATTTTAATTGCATGTTGTTTTTATGGCATTGAAAAAAGAAGGGGCCGGCACTGGACAAGCAAGGCCCACCTTGAAAAGCGCCTCCAGCTCGCCCCGCGTCGGGCCCAGCAAGGCGCGCTTGTGAGGATGTCCCCATTGGAACAAAAAGAGGCAATACACAGGATTGCGCCATGGACAGGGTTGACAAGAAGGAGGCGCGCCGTGGTTTCCATGGCAACGCCTGCCCGGGGATCGCGCGCTTGCGACTGTGTCCCTGTGAGTTGGAATCCCCGGACAGGCATTGCCATGGAAACCGCAGCACGCACCTCCTTCCTCTCATCAACCCCGCCCATGGCACAGTCCTGTGTATCACCTCCTTCTTCCAATGGGGACGTCCTCGCAAGCGCGCGACCCTGCAAGTGGCAAGCAAGCCTGGCTAACGCCTCTGCCCCGTTACAGGGGTTCAGCGCCCCCCAAATTCTCCTGAGTCTCCCAGCACCCCCTTGGATCGCCCCACTGCCCACCAGGGGTACCGCCCACTTTGGGAACCACTGCTTTAGACCAATGTAATGATGCAATGAATAACCAAAACCCAATGTGTTTATCATACAAAATATCATCAGTTACTTATTACAGAAGAGACTGTAAGCAAATGAAAACAGTTGGATTTTGGAATTCTGTTTCTAGGTCTTCCTTGTAAAAGCTAAAGTACACAAATGCATATTTACATTTTGTTCCATAACGCTTCCTGGAATAACTCCTATTCTTAATAACAAAATGAATTAACAGATTTAGGGCTTCTTAAGTCATACCTAACAAGAATGTTGCTATATACAATTAGGTAAAATGGTAAATTGACAAAAGTTATCAGTAAAGGTGGATTATCCTAATCTGATGGATTTAAAATCAAGCTTTTGTTTTGAATGGCCCTAGTTAGTTATAGTGAAGCAGATCATTCTCTTCCCTTTCTGTGGTTTTCATCTAGACAAGCTTTATGTCATTGCTTGGAATGTAAATCAAGGAAGTAATACAGATATTACCGTAAATTAATAAACAAATACACAACTGATGATAGAACACAAAGAAAAGGAAAGCTTTTTTCCCTACATATATTGAGTTTTTCTTGGCATGTGTCAAGTATGACTTCTAAATTACGGGAGGGTGTGATATCCTAAAATAAACTACTCAAGAGGCCTTTGAGTTACACCCTGTGTTGATGGTATACAGGAAAGCATACTGTATTTTAGAGTCAGCGCACTTAGTGCATGCTACAACCTTTCCAACCCAATGCCTTCCAGATGTGGTGGATTAAAACTCCCCTAATTCCCCAGTAGAGGATAGTTCAATATGAAAATGAAAATAATTAAGTATACAAAATACAATAACTGTAACTACTACTATATTTAGAAGGCAGGGAAAAGCTAATAGACTGCAATTCGGTTCTTGTCAAACACAAAAGCCCTCATCTGCTGTGATTGGCCAACCTCTCAGCTGGCCTCTCAGCCAAGAGGAGGTCTGTTACTGAGACTCCAAGCAGGGAGGGGAGAACAGGCATGCTCAGTGCATGGCAGCGCATTGAGCATGCGAGGCCCAATTCTATCATTGGTGGAGTTCAGAATGCTCTTTGATTATAGGTGAACTATAAATCCCAGCAACTACTACTCCCAGATGTAAAGTCTATTTTCCTCAAATTATATCAGTGTTCACATTTGAGCATATAAAGTATTTGTGCCAAGTTTGGTCCAGATCCATCATTATTTGAGTCCACTGTGCTCTCTGGACGTAGGTGAACTACAACTCCACAACTCAAGGGCAATGCCCACCAAACCCTTCCAGTATTTTCCGTTGGCTATGGGAGTTTTATGTGCCAAGTTGGGTTCAATTCCATCAATGGTGGAGTTCATCACGTTCTTGGATTGTAGGTTAACTATAAATCCCAGCAACTACAACTCCCAAATGACAAACTCAATCCCCCCTTCCACTCTACCTGTATACAAATTTGGGCATATTGGGTATTTGTGCCAAATTTTGTCCAGTGAAGTCTGCATATTGGATATTTATATTACGATTCATAACAGTAGCAAAATTACAGTTATGAAGTAGCAATGAAAATAATGTTATGGTTGCGGGCCACTACAACATGAACTGTATAAAGGGGTCGTGGTATTAGGAAGGTTGAGAAACACTGCTTTACAGAAGATAAAGGTAAAAGTTTTCCCCTGGCATTAAGTCCGGTCCTGTCTGACTGGGGGTGGGGGTGGGGTGCTCAACTCAATTTCTAAGCTGAAGAGCTGATGTTGTCCATAGATGCCTCCAAGGTTATGTGGCTGGCATGACTGTATGGAGCACCCTTACCTTCTTGCCAGAGTGGTATCTATTGATCTACTCACATTTGCATGATTTCAAACTGCTAGGTTGGTAGAAGCTAGAGCTCATGCCACTCCCTGGATTTGAACGTGTGACCTCTCGGTCAGTAAATTCAGCAGCTCAGCGGTTTAACCCAATGTGCAACTGGGGGCTCACGTTTTACAGAATGTTTATGATTATTCCAAACAGTCTGAAGGCTAATTAATCTCCTAGGGTCATCTTTCCAAAAGGCTTTGAAGATTCTGGTTTTCCCAAATGGTTATGGATACCTTTTCAAAAAGGCATGCCATTTCCAAATCTGTGATGGTTCATTGCTATGAAATCTTAGAGGCTGTAGTTTGACAAAGCTTTTCCTCTTCTCTCCCAGAGGGCTGATTTATTTATTTCATTTATATTCCGCCCTTCTCACCCCGCAGGGGACTCTGGGCGGATTACAATGTACACATTACATTTAGACACACAAACACACAAGACAGACAGACGCAATTTAACATCTGGCCACCAGGGGGAGCTGTCGCACTCCATTCCTTTTTTTTTTTGAATATTTTTTATTTGGTTTTACAACAATATAAAAACAATAGGTTGGGGAAAAAAGGGTAAGGGATGGAGAGGGGTAGTGGGTGTAGAGAGAGGGAGTGATAGGGTTGGGGGGGAAGACAGAACATAAAAACATACATTCATTCCTCAGCGTGTTTTCTGGAGACCTTTTTTATGGCCTCGTAAATCAGTTAAATTTAGCCTCCCCACTAAGTGGTACCTTAATTTCCTATTTGACAAATGCAACTGTCTTTCGGGTTGCAAAGATCAACAACAGGCTACACAATAAGTCGAGAGCCCACCTCGACCCGGACAGGCCTCAAACTTATGACTTTCTGGTCAGTAGAGATCTTATGCAGCTGACACCCAGCCAGCTGCGCCACATTTCCGGTGCTGATGCCAAGTCAAAGCACATATGTATTGTTGAAGGCTTTTATGGCCGGAATCACTGGGTGGCTGTTGGTTTTTCGGGCTATATGGCCATGTTCTGGAAGCATTTTCTCCTGACGTTTGGCCTGTATCTATGGCAGGCATCCTCAGGGGCTGTGAGGTCCTGCCATAGATACAGCGAAACGTCAGGAGAGAATGCTTCTAGAAGATGGCCATATAGCCCAAAAAAACCTACAACAACCCAAAGCACAAATGGCAGGATTCTGTAGCATTGAGCCCTGGGAGTCCAAGTGTGTGTGTGTGTGTGGGGGGGGGGGGTGCATTAACACTACAGTATTGAGCATCACCACACTGCATTGCTGAAGGCTTTCATCGCTGGAATCACTGGGTTGCTGTTGGTTTTTCGGGCTATATGGCCATGTTCTGGAAGCATTTTCTCCTGACGTTTGGCCTGTATCTATGGGAGGCATCCTCAGGGGCTGTGAAGTCCTGCCATAGATACAGCGAAATGTCAGGAGAGAATGCTTCTAGAAGATGGCCATATAGCCCAAAAAAACCTACAACAACCCAAAGCACAAATGGCAGGATTCTGTAGCATTGAGCCCTGGGAGTCCAAGTGTGTGTGTGTGTGTGGGGGGGGGGTGCATTAACACTACAGTATTGAGCATCACCACACTGCATTGCTGAAGGCTTTCATGGCTGGAATCACTGTGTTGCTGTAAATTTTCCAGGATGTATGGCCATGTTCCAGAAGCATTCTCTCCTGACGTTTCACCCACATCTATGGCAGGCATCCTCAAAGGTTGTGAGGTCTGTTGGAAACTAGGCAAGGGAGGTTTGTATATCTGTGGAATGTCCAGGGTGGGAGAGAGAACTCTTGTCTGTTGGAGGAAAGTGTGGCTGTTGCCACTGGCCACCTTGATCAGCATTGAATATCCTGCAACTTCAACCTCTGAGGATGCTTCCTAGTTTCCAACAAACCTCACAACATCTGAGGATGCCTGCTATAGATGTAAGCAAAACGTCAGGAGAGAATGCTTCTGGGAACATGGCCATACAGCCCGAAAAACTTACAGCAACCCATCAGCACACTCTTTCCCTGGCTTCCCCTCTCTCTCCGCCCAGTTGCAGGAAGAGGGCAGGCTTGGCTGGTGCCTCTTGCCCGGGGAATTCCGGCATCTGGGGCTTATTGACAAGTGAAACCGGCCTTTGCTTGAGTTCTCTGGGTGGAAGGAGGTTCCCTCTGGGCGACAACCCTGAAGGAGAGCCGAAGGAAAGCACTTGGGAAGCGAGTGTGTCCAAGATCCAGCTCTTTTCCTTGCAGAGGAATCCTGAAACCAAACGGGAAGGTAACTGTCTTCCAAAGATCCTCTCTTTTTGCACCCACTGCAGTCTTTTGTGCTCTTGGCTGCATTCCACACTGCCACATGGATGCTGTCCTGTCTCAGTTTTGAGTTGCAGTTTGGGGAAAGGCTGAAGGATGTTGTAAAGTTCTACCAGTTCGAATCCAGGGAAGTGGGGTGAGCTCCCGCTGTTAGCCCCAGCTTCTGCCAACCTAGCAGATCAAAAACATGCAAATGTGAGTAGACCAATAGGTACCGTTTCTGCGGAAAGGCAAGGGCGCTCCATGCAGCCATGCCGGCCACATGGCCTTGGAGGTGTCTATGGACAACGCTAGCTCTTTGGCTTAGAAACGGAAATAAGCACCACTCCCCAAAGTCGGACACGACTGGACTTAATGTCAGGGGAAAACCTTTTACCTATAGCTCAAGGCATGGCAGTTCAAGGGGTGTCAAGCTGCATTATTTCTACAATGTATAAGGAATCATTCCAGTGGCATCTCTGGCAGCAATGCAGTCTGACACCAATTCAGGGCAGTGTGACACCCCTACCGTGGGTCCCATTTGAGTTGAGATAGAGTGGGGCAAAGTGCAGTAAATAAAATTGCTCAATACAGTAAGAACCTGGAAGTTGTAGTTTTACAAGGTCTTTAGCCTTTTCTTCCACACAGCAATGTAAAATCCACATTGAACTGGATTATATGGCAATGTGGACTCAGGGCCCTTCCTCACAGCCCTATATCCCAGAATATCAAGGCAGATAATCCTTCAATATCTGCTTTGAACTGGGTTATCTAAATCCACACTCAGATAATGTGGGATTTTCTGCCTTGATATTCTGGGATATAGGGCTGTGTGGGGACAGGCCCCCAGAATATCAAGGCAGAAAACCCCACAATATCTGCTTTGAATTGGGTGATCAGAGGCCACCCTGCCATATATTCCAGTTCAAAGCTGTTCAAAGCTGGAAGTTTTAAATATTCATAGAAATATTTAAAGTGAAAGTTGAAAGTGCAATGACCCAGGACTGTTCACAACAACAGCCTTGTCTCTGCGTGATAGGCGATATTATTTTATGTGATGTGTTTAATAATGTTTAATGTTTTATTAGGGTGTGTGTGTCAATTTTAATGCTTTATACTGTTTTTATCGATGGCATTGAATTGTTGCCAACACTGTGAACCACCCTGAGTCCCCTTTGGGGTTGAGAAGAGTGGTATACAAATATCGCAAACAAACAAACAAACAAATATGGGCCTCAGATAACTCAGTTTAAAGCAGATATTTTGGATTATCTGCCTTGATATTTTGAGTTATATGGCTGTATGGAAGGGCCCCTAGTCTGGGATTATGGGGAGTTGAGGTCCTCTTCTCCAGAACACCTGATTACAGGAAATTGTTTGAGTTTACTTTGTTTATGTCTCGCCTTTCTCCCCTTACTGCAGTCAAAGCAAAAACTAGGCTAGAATTTGCACTTGACCTTCCTCTCATTTTCCCATGGGTGGAAATTGTGATTGACAATATGGAGTACAAACATACGTGTTCTGTGCTTTAGGAGAAGAAACTGGCATCTTGCAGCAGGTGTCAGCCACATTTTTGAAAAGTGGAAGGCTTCTGTGCATGTTGTCCATCACCAGCAAAATCAGGGTGTAGCAAATTTCAGCAGGTTTTCTGAAGGATGTGTCCCGTTCTTCCTGCTGCTCTGCAATGATTACTGTTACAGAATCCCTCTTAAGTCTCTACTACAGTTACATTTCCTGACTGCACTGAACCTGAAGTCTTAGGAGCCATGCCCGGATTACCCATAAGGCCAATGAGGCCATGGTCTAGGGGCGCAAGCCGGGGGGGGAGGGGGAGGCACAGATCACGGACCAAAAAACCCCCAAAACTTGTCTGCTCACCTCTTTCCCCTTATCTCATGCCCCTCCTTGCTCCTTCTGCCGGCAAAGTCTCTGCTCCGTCCTCTCTCTCTCTCTCTCTCTCTCTCTCTCTCTCTCTCTCTCTCTCTCTCTCGCGCGCTCTCTCTCTCTCGCGTGCGCTCTCTCTTTCTCTCTTGCTCGCACTCTCTCTCTCTCACGCACGCACTCTCTCTTGCTCTCTCTCGCGCACGCTCTCTGTCTCTCTCTTTTGCTCTTGTGCACGCCTCTGGAGCGAGTTTGCACCCGCTGCGCTCTCCCCACGCCTCCCAACTCCTGAGGAGACCTTCAGAGCACAGCGGAGCTTTCCAGCCGGTGGGAATGGGGACCTTAGAGGTGGCGAGAGGTTGGCTTAAAGGGGGGCATAATTCCAAACTTTGGCCTAGGGTGCAAAGGCAGGGCCATAGCCAGGATTTTGATTCGGGGGGGGGGGGGGCTGAATTTGATTTGGGGAGGGGTCTGAGTGAGAGAGGATCTACCCTAGCAAACCTTTTGTATCATTATCCCAATACCCCCATGCATATTGAACATAGTTTTCAGATCATGATATGAATACACATAACAGTTTAAATAATGTACCAGTAAAGCCCCCCCCCCCCAGCTACATGCCTGGCTCCAGGGATTCTTGGATGAAGCCAATTATCTTGATCTTTCACAGTCGGGTTTTATGGAGACAGCTTTGGTCACCTTCGTAGATGACCTCCGCAGAGAACTAGGCAGGAGGATTGTGTCCTTGCTGGTTCTCTTGGATCTCTCAGTGGCTTTCGATACCATTGAGTCGACCATAGTATCCTTCTGGGTCCTCTCTCCGGAATGGGTCTTGGGGCCCAGCTTTCAATATCTACATGAAACCGCTGGGTGAGGTCATCCAGAGTTTTGGGGTTGGGTGTTATCTCTATGCAGATGACATACAACTTTACTACTCTTTCCCACCTCATTGCAAGGAAGCTCCCCAGATCCTGGACCGGTTCCTGGCAGCTATGATGGACTGGATGAGGGCTATTAAACTGAGGCTAAATCCAGACAAGGCAGAGGTCAGCTTGCCTCACGTTAAGCTTTCTTCTGAAAGTTAAGCTTTCAGAATCGTATACACAAGTCGGAAATATGGCAGCATATCATGGCAAATATTAGTGACCCTTTAAATAAAAATATACTTTTAATGGACTTTTTAATTTAAAAAAATGACACTTTTCTAGGATTGAGACAATTCGGGGGTATTCTTTCATGTATTAGTTTTCCTTACATTGGTACAAGCATTTCCAAATGTAAACTGATTTGTTCCACGTCCTTCAAAAGATGGGGCATTCTGAAGCACGGGAAAATCAAGGGAAGGCATAGTCATTTCTATACTGTTGCTGGACTTTTATTATCCCCATAGTAATTTCAGAGTCTACTGATGCAAGGGAATTCTTTGCAAAAGCCTGTGACTCCTTGTGCTTTGTATGCTGATGTGTGTGCAGCCAAGAGATATAAAGGATTCTTTGAGTGGGAATGACTCACTTCATTCTCGATGAGAATGACTGTAACTCATTGGTAAAACAATTTTTGTGTGTGTCAGGCAACTTGAGAAACTGCAAGTCACTTCTGGTGTGAAAGAATCAGCCGTCTGCAAGGACGTTGCCAAGGGGACGCCAAGGCTATCCAGTGCTAATCAATGTTGCCAACTGCAACATTCACATTTGCCTCAAACAGACAACAGTCCTTTCTTTCACCCTGGACATTCTACAGATATATAAACCCTAGGGATGGTTGATCCATAAAAAAATTGATTCTAAACTCATGGGGGGGGATTTCTGTTGCTGGGTCGTTATAGAAATTAATCCAAAAAAATTTAAATAAATTTTGTGATTGAAACGTAATTAATAACGAATTTTCATTATTATTCCTTACGCCAGCTGGAGGGCAAGCCCTCCCCTCTCCCCTCCCCCTTCCCCGAGCTCAGAAGCAGCGCGGGTTAAATTTAATCCGCGATGCCTCTCATCAGGCAGGGCAGGGAGGGAGGAATGGAGAGCAAGCCCTCCCCTCTTCCCTCCCTCCCGCCCCAGCTCAGAAGCATTGCGGGTTAAATATAACCCGGGATGCCTCTGAGCTTGCGAGGGGAGGAACGAAGGAGTGGATGGCTTGTTGCCATCCACTCCTCCGTTCCTTCTCTAGCAAGCTCAGAGGCATCCTGGATTAAATATCACCCAGGATGCCTCTGAGCTTACTGGGGAAGGAACGGAGGAGTGGATGGTCCACCACTCCTTCCCTGCCAAGAACTAAACCATGTCAAGACTTGACGCGCTTTAGTTCTTGGCAGGGAAGGAGGGGCGGAGGGCATCCCAACGAGATTCGGAGGAATTTCCTCCTGTTCTCCAGGCTCTCCCTCCGCTTGTGAGGGAGAGCCTGGGGAACAGGAGGAAAGCTCGGCCGGGCTGCTTCCAAAGCGCCCGCCTCAGCTCTCAGCTGGCAAGAAAGGAGGGTGCTGCCGCCCTCCAGTCTCCTCTCGCGAGTTGAGAACTGAGGAGGGGGGAAAATGACCTAATAACGTGACCTTTACAAAAAAAATGGCGATCCGGGTTCGGTTTTGAAACTTCACTTCCAGGTTGGATGCCGAGGGTCGATATAGGGTCAAAATAATTTCAAATACGAAATATTAACGGGTTTCAAAGTACTTAAGTTGGAGATATCCAGCCCTAATAAACCCCATTTTCCTAGTTTCCAACAGACCTCACAACCTTTGAGGATGCCTGCCATAGATGCAGGGGAAACATCAGGAGAGAATGCTTCTGGAACATACAGCCCGGAAAACTGACAGCAACCCAATGATTCTAGCCATGAAAGCCTTTGACAACACATTACTAAATTTGTTATTCTCTTGTGGCATGTGGCAAAGTTAATAATGAATTTTTACACACAGTTGAAGAGGCATGGGCAAAAATCCTCGATTTTGCAATGTCTTTCACTTTGTAGTAATTTCACTTTGTAGGATTCTACCATAATCCTTTTCCTAGGATATCTCTAAATTATATTTTCAAATGCTTACATGTAATGCTGGGTGTTTAGGGACGGAAATAAAATTATTAATTGATTAATAATTAAACTAGGGGAAAATCATGGAGGGCAGTGCCCTTTTTTGCCCTCCATCACTTGATTCCTGTCTAAAGGGCCTCATGATCCCCATCCTTGCTGACAACCAAGATGATGATGTAGAATTCCGTATAGGTTTTCAATGCATACTAATACTTGTTTCCAGATTTCTGTTTGATAACACCAAACTAGAAAAAGAGTGACCTACTCCTGTTGCCTTGTGGTCCTTTATAAATGTGTCTGGGAAATGCCCTACAAAAACATCTGGAATGAATCAAGATTTTTGGCTTGTGTTGTCTGAATATGAAAGTGGCAAAAAACAAAGAAAGGGATTTTCCCATCCACTATCCGGTTGGTAATTAGCAGCCTGGTAAATTGAAATTGCACATGGAAAAAATGTTGTTTCTGAGGGGGAAAAATATGCTACTGGTTTCTTCTGTTAAGCTTGCTTCCAGAGGCCTAAATTTGAATTTCTATGTACCCATGAAAATGCTGAGCAGCCAGTTATTTGGTTCCTCTGTGTTCAGTACTTATGAGAACGAACTAGTGAAAATGTCAGGAAGGGAAGATCATTTTCCCCTAAAAATACCTTTAATGTTTATGTCTGATGAAAATGAACTTTCACTTTGTTTTGAAGGGCCAACAAAATATATTATTTAAAAGATCATTTTTCCCTGGACACAAAGACGACAGTTTTGTTAAGGGTGTTAAGATTTAGTGTCCTTGCTTCTAACTCAAAATCCAACATTGCCTGAACTGACTTTAAGGTAAACGCTGGTTGTTAATAAACAGTCATGAAGTCATGTCATTTCCCACACATTTTCTCTATCTCTTTCCCATGTAATCTTTCTGACCTACGGAGCTGATTCTCTGCTCTGATCTGTAAACAAAGATTTTTGCTTATCTCCATGACACCAGGTGCTTTCCCTTGAGAGATTTTCATTCCCCTTAATTCTTCTTCACTCGACTCCTTATCTAATGATGTTGTTTTTTGCTCCTGTGACTGACATTGGAGCTTGGCACTGCCTGAGTCAATTTCATTTCCTGGGCCTGAATCTTCAGCACTTTGAACCTGACCTGAATCTGCATCACTTTGAACCCCAGGAAACCCCACAATTCATTATGAATAATCAGTGAACCCATTAGCTCCTGGCTGCTGAGCTACAACAGGCGTTTTATGCCCTCAATGTTCCAAGATGCCATATGTATGTGTGTGTGCGTGCGTATCCTACTCTGCTGTGTGTATCCTACTCTCTATTGTTAGAATGAAATATATGAAAGACCAAATGGTCTGAACCCTAAGAAGAAATACATTGTCGTCCCTACTTAAGTCTTTTTCTGTAGATTTTCTGGTACTCACTGATGAAGTAATTATCAAAATATTGGCTGTGTAATGAATGAATATACACTTATAAATTGCTTTACTTGTGAAACCTGGGGGGAAATCAATATGGATATTTCCATTAAAAACAATCAGTTTTAGTAATTATTGTAGTCCAGAAGCTTTGGATTTTATTTTAATACTGAGGACATCAACAGCTGAGTCCTTTTGTGACATTAGACTCAATTCTACATGTGCCTGTCCTCTGCCGAATACCTTCTGACCTTGGCATCTTCAATTTGTCTTCTTTTGCCTTTGTACATAGCGTTTAAACTTGGATAATGGTTATGTAGATGGTTATATCGATTCCATAGCACTGAATCGTGGCAGTTTAAGTGATGCCAAACTGCATCCTTACTGATGCAAATTCTGGTCGGGTTCTATGTGGGGCTGCCTTTGAAGACAGTTCGGAAATCGCAACTAGTCCAATGGGCGGCAGCCAGATTACTAACTGGAGCTACATACAGGGAGCATACCACCCCCCCCCCTGTTGTGTCAGCTCCACTGGCTGCCTGTCCAATTCCGAGCTCAATTCAAAGTGATGGTTTTGACCTTTAAAGCTCTATACGGTTCTGGCTCAGCTTACTTGTCCAGACGCATCAGCCACTACGTCCCACCTCGTAATCTAAGATCATCCGGGGAGGTCCTGCTCTCGCTCCCGCCTACTTCTCAAATGCGGTTGATGGGGACGAGAGATAGGGCCTTCTCGGTGGTGGCTCCCCATCCGTGGAATGCACTCCCTATTGATATACGATCCACCTCATCCCTCCTGACATTCAGGAAAAAAGTGAAATCCTGGTTATGGGAACAGGTGTTTGCACATTAGCACGATACAGCACTTTAGATGGGATTGAAATGGCAAAGTGGTGGACATGACCTAAGGCTTCTGTTATGGACGGAATACTGTTTTTAACCTATGTGAATGTATTTGATATATTTTAATGCTAATTATATTTTAATGTATTTTAATGTTAACTGTATTTAATGTATTTTAAATTTTTGACTGTTGTGGTTTCTATTATATGTTTACTGTGTTTTGGGCATTGAACTGTCACCATTGTGAGGCCGCTCTGAGTCCCCCCTCGGGAGTTGAGAAGATGTGGGGTAGAAATGGTGGAAATAAATAAATAAATACTGACGTATCATACCATATTGGTACAAAATGTATCAAAAAAGCTTTCTGTGTAATAAGTGCTTTTACCAGTGAAACCAAACAAATAAATTCTATCATGCTGTTCTTGCTTTCTGTTTGTTTTTGTTTTCAAAACCTTTTAGGCAAGCATGATTCCCGTCTGGAAGATTTGGTTCATCACTATTGCTGGAGCTGTGAGTCTTTCTGCCCAAGATAACTGTCTGTTTGAGGCAGCCTCTCGTTTTTGGAACTGTTCTTCAAAGGCTTTCAGTGTGGTTCCACCTGATTTAACAGATGATGTCTTGAGGTTAGATCTGTCCTTCAACAGGATTGAGCAAGTGAGAGAAGCAGACCTGAAGTCTGCAGTCAACCTCCGTACGCTTCTGCTCCAGTCAAATCTAATCCATACGATCGAGGAGGACGCCTTTCGCACTCTTGTCAGACTGGAGCATTTGGATTTATCAAGGAACAAGCTGATTCATTTGTCACCCTCTTGGTTTGCATCCCTTTCTTCCTTGAAGAAGTTGAATATCAAAGGGAACGACTATTCAGAACTTGGGGAAACCCCACTCTTTTCTGGCCTAAAAAGTTTGCAATTTCTGTACTTGGGAAATGACAATCACTTCTCTACTTTGCGGAGACAAGACTTAGAAGGGATTTCTGCTCTGAAAGAGTTGGAGGTAGAAGGACCACTTCTGAAGCAGTATGAGCCAGGAAGCCTTCACTCATTGGAGCATATAAATAATCTTATTTTGAACGATCCCTCCATGACCATTTTCCTTTTGCTTATGCGTGATGTTAGTAATTCTGTGGCATGCCTTGAATTGCAAAATGTTCAGAACATTGCATCTTTCCTTTCACGTGATCAAGAGATTGATTTGGCTGCCAAAAAAATGGTATTCAGAAGGGTTGTTTTTCTGGATAGGAGTGTTGCTCATATGCTACACTTCATTGCCAATATGAAACAACTCCATGAGGTCCAGCTTTTGGACTGCACATTTCAGGGTAATGGTTATTTTGGGAACATTCAGCATTATTCAAGCAGCTTACATGTATTAACAATTAAAAATATCACAAATGAGGCATTTTATGCATTTTCAGATTTGTCCAGTGTGATGCATTTGATGGAGAATATTACTAGTATCACAGTTGAAAATTCAAAAGCTTACTTGGTGCCGTGCCATTTAGGGAAATTCAGTTATTCACTACAGTATCTTGATCTCAATGATAATTTGTTTACAGATCTGGCATTAGATAATTCATTGTGCCAAGGTGCCTGGCCTAAACTGCAAACTTTAAATGTGAGTCAAAATTCTCTGTCACAGATTGAGATTGTATCACGAAGCACAGCTCGTATGGGAAATCTTTGGAACCTAGATATAAGTCAAAATAGCTATGGAACAATGCCAGATTTTTGTGAGTGGCCAAAAAATCTGAAATATTTAAACATCTCAAGCTCTAAACTAAGCAAAGTTACAAATTGTATCCCCCAAAGTCTAGAGGTGCTGGACGTTAGCAATAATAACCTCCAAGACTTCAGACTGAGCCTTCCACATCTCCAGGAGCTTCACATCCAAAACAACAAATTGACCGGCCTTCCACTTGCTGCCTCAATCCCGAGCCTTAGAATCATGAACATTAGAAGAAACAAAATATTTGGATTCTCTGAACAGGAACTGGAAACATTTGCAAACTTGGAGATGTTGGATACAAGTTACAACAGTTTCCAATGCACATGTGAATTTCTCTCTTTCATGCAGTCTCGATCAGAAATACCTCATATCTTTATGGATTGGCCAAATAACTACGTTTGTGATGCACCTGAGTATGTAAGAGGGAAAGAAGTAGGAGTTGCTCATTTATACTTCACGGATTGTCATGTGAAATTAGTAGTATCGTTGCTCTGTATCTTGATACTACTGACCATCCTCATGGTAGCAATTCTTTGCCACAAATTTCATGCCATCTGGTATATGAAAATGACCTGGGCCTGGCTTCAGGCAAAACGCAAGCCCAAAAAAGCCCATGGTAAAGAAACCGCCTACGATGCCTTTGTTTCCTACAGCGAACAGGACTCTGAGTGGGTGGAGAACATTATGGTGAGGGAGCTGGAGCAAACTCATCCGCCACTCAAACTCTGTTTCCATAAAAGAGATTTTCTGCCTGGGAAATGGATTGTGGACAACATTATTGACTCCATTGAGAGAAGTTCTAAAACTCTGTTTGTGTTGTCGCAGCATTTTGTCCAGAGCGAGTGGTGCAAATACGAACTTGATTTCTCTCACTTCCGCCTCTTTGATGAGAATAACGACTCTGCGATTTTGATCCTGCTGGAGCCCATTCCAGCAGAAACAGTTCCCAGAAGGTTTTGCAAACTGAGGAAACTGATGAATACCAAAACCTACCTGGAATGGCCAAGCGATGAAGATCAGCAGGCAGTCTTTTGGTTTAATTTGAAAACTGCCATAAGATCCTAGTCGAAAATGTGGACTTTTATATTGTCCAGGCTCAATGCAGTTGTGTGTGTATCTTCATTTTACATCACCTGTCATGGTCTCATTAATTTGGGGGCTTTGCCACTTTCTTCCTCTAAAATACATCTCATAGCACCTGGAATTTGTTGGTGGTCTCCCATCCAAGTACCACCCATGGCTGACCCTGTATAACATTCCAAGAATAGAGAGGATCTAGTGCCTTTACCATACCAATGTCTTCCTTATGCCTTCCAGTTATCAGAAACAGCAGGGTCTGTTTGATTTGTGAGTAAAAAAAATCAGATTAAATACCTTTCTACTTCATCACACTAGAGAATGAATCCACATTAAATCCAGTTTCTGCCTCCTGCAGAACTCTGGGGTTTGTAGTTTAGTGAGGCTGTTAAATGCGCCTTCCTAAACTACAAACCCCAGAATTCTGCAGGAGACAGCAACCGGATTTAAAATGGATTCATTCTCTAGTGTGATGAGGACCACAAAAGTAGTTTGGACCAAAATGTTGGGCAAAATGGTACCAACATTGGGGGGAAAGGCTGTGTTTGGCAACTGTTGTGTACTTGTTTCACTGAATATGTTGAAGATGGGTCACGAAGAAAAAACTACCTTGTTCTCTTCAGTATTTGAGAAAGCATAGAGTGACTTTCAATCTATTTCTTACAGCCAATAATGCAACTGAAGGCCTGGAAGCACTGGCTTTGATGAGAATGCCATCCTGGTTGAATGTATGTTAATCACACATTGACTGATGTTGTCATATTTTACTTTTTGAATAAAATATCTACTGACAAATCTCTGCACTGAATGTTTCAGTAATAAAAATACAATTAGTTCATTTTTCTTTGTGGCAAAGAGGTTTTTGACTTGGCACCAGCAGAGGCTCATCCAAAAATTAGTTAACTTTAAAAAATTGGATTCATATGAGATAGTTGTATTGACTAATGAGGTATGCGAGGAGGTGATTTAGTGATAAGGCAATCATAAGTAAATATCACAGCCAGCCTCTTTGTTACATAATTCTCAAACATACTCTAGTTCACTGCATGACTTTAGTGATTATACTTCTGGATCTGAAGAGTTTTCAGTGCCATTCTTGGTTGCATTTGGAGATTTTATCTGGTTGCCTTATACATGAAATCAATGACTTTCCTTATTTTTAATTTCATGTATAAGGCAATCAGCTAAAATCTCCAAATGCAACCAAGAATGGCACTGAAAACTCTTCAGATCCAGAAGTATAATCACTAAAGTCATGTAGCAAACTAAAGTATCTGCATTGGCATAAAATTGTTGATACTCATTATACAATTTAATGTTCAGTATTACAAATAACACAAAGTTTCCTAAGTTACCAAGACTCTGATTTTGGAGTTAGGAATAGCCTGCTTTTCTAAATCTTTTCTCAATGGGACTCCTTTTCCTGAAAGAATTTACTTTTTTCTCTCTTCTTCATTGAGGCAAAGCAATCAGCTACAAATAGGTATACATACTTGAATAAGTTTTATTGTTCTAGCCATAGGCCATGACAAATTAAGTGCACATATTAGTGACATCCAAAGTACACATCACAATATAAAACTTCAGTACAAATATTAAAACTCATTAAAACTGACTCTTTAAATTCCAGTCATGTCTACAATGCACTGTATCATCCTGTGCTATTTCCCATCCTAAACTAAGGATTTAACTAGTTTCGCACGGATACTTTGAGCTGCCACTGCAAAAGTGGCAACCTTTATTGTTATATCTTTAGAGTAGTCTGCTAGCAAATCCTTAATCATTGTTGCCTGCTGCCAAGCCACCCTATCCTCCAGAAGCCCTCCTAGAATCTTCTTTCTGGAATCCTTATACAGAGGGCAATGTAGTAAATAATGTATTAGATCCTCAATCGCTCCTGAACCACATATACATAATCTTTGGGAATAAGGCGTTCCTCTATATCTTCCCTCCAGCCAGGCTGAAGGCATTGTCTGAAACCGCAAGGCTGTAAAGGCTTTCCTGAGGGTCACCACGATTAATTCTTGCAAGTAATCTTGGCAGTATTGATCACTCTTAAATAGGGGATACCAGGTGGAAAATTGCTGCTTTAGACTATCCCCCATGTTCTCAATCACATCCACATCCATTATTTTATCCCCAATGGTCTTCTTATCCAGCTTCATTAGTGTTGTTATCGAGCCGTCAAAATACTGGTGTAGCAAATAGGTATCAGAACTGAATTCTCATTTGGTTATATTTTATTTATTTCATGTCAAACGCTTTAAACAAATAAGTATAAAACTGGTAAAATAAAGGAAGCACAAACAGATCAATACATTTAGACCAAAAACGGGCAAGAGCAACCATATTGTCTGTGGCTTTAAACAATTCTTCCTCTGTGCATGAGGCAGGGTGTTGTGGGCAAGCATACGGATGCGGTATTGTTTATTCTGCTCCAAAGTCGCACAAGATGGAGGATTCTTCTAGGTAGTGCCATTTTGCCAAGTTGTCTTTTGATCTGGCCACTCCACTTCTCAATCTGTTCAGGGACTTCCAAGTTGGCCATTCCTGGTTTGCTGTTGGAGGCAGACCCTCGTGGGGGACCACCCAATTGGGATGGCCTGGTTTAGCTGCCCAGAGGGATGCTCTTGTTGTTGCTGGGGGGACATTAAGAGGAGTGGTGGTTCTTATGAAGTTTTCCTTGATTTGAGTCTACTGGGAGGAGGCTGATAGCCATGCAGTGGGTGGCTTTCACAATGTTCGACCTTATTTCTCTCAAGGATAAGAGCAACTTCCCGATGCAGATCAGGGGAGGCAATGCCAGCTAGTTTATGGAGTCTCTCAACAGGTGTAGGTTTGAGACATCCTATGAATATTCTGCATGTTTTGCTCAGTGCTATATTCACCTTTAACATTTAACATTTGGTTACATGTTATACTATCAACGGGCAAACAGATACTACAATCAACTGACATATTCTTTTTTGGACCGGCATTACTACATTACTGTTGCTATTGACAGAGAGATATATCGATCTCAGTATTTTGATGATTAAACCTACAGTTTCTCTTACTCTGATAAAAATTAAAAGATTAAAAGAGCCCAATAGCACCTTTCAGTCTAACATAGAAAAGAAAATTCTAGCTTTTTCCAAGTGCTGCTGGATTTGTTTTTATGTCCCATTATGCTATATCAGACCAGCATAGATCTTGAATACTGTTGCAAAAGATTACAATTCTGGCATTTATCCTTATTTTATCTATATGGACTTGTCAATACAGCTCACCAAGGTATTAACATTGAGGTCTGGAGTGAAAGCATGATTTTAAAAAATCTAGATACAAGAAATATTTTGATACAGACTGCACATTTGCATAATGTCAGCTACAACCCACAATACTGCTAATACAAAGTCTCTCCCAAATTCTCACTTTAAAAATTAATACAAAACTCTATTGATTGTCAAGAAGAGGATAGAACAATAATTAGATCTTTTGATGCATTATTTGTGGACTGTTGAGCAAAACGGATGTAATTGAAAACTTCAGCCAAAACACAGAACAGTTATGTCTGTATGATTTCCAGAAATCAGTCTTCCATTCTCTTTTTGGCAATAATATCTCAGCCATGACTTCTATTTATAATTTCTATTCTTGTTTTAATGTGGTTGTTATTGTTACTTGCTATCAACCTGACTTCAAACTATAGCAATCCTATGAATCAGGCATGTAGCCGGGGGGGCTAAGGGGGCTTCAGCCCCCCCCCCGAAATTCTCAGGGTGGTCCGCAAAAAGGCCTTACTGGTACATTATTTAAACTGTTATGTTTATTCATATCATGATCTGATCACCATGCTCATTATATCCCACATTCATGGGGTTATTGGGATAACAATACAAAAGGTTTGCTAGGGTAGACCCTCTTCCACCCAGTCTCAGCCCCCCCTGAACCAAACTCAGCCCCCCCGAATCAAAATCCTGGCTACGGCCCTGCTATGAATGAAAGGTTCCCAACAGCTCCAGCCACCAACTATCCTGCCCAGTCTTATGAACTCAGAGCAATGGCTTCTTTGATCCACCTGCGGTCTAGTCTCCTATTTCCCTACTGCTTTCTACTTTACTGAGCATTATAATATTTCCAGTGAATCACATTATCTCACGGTATGTTCACAGTATGACAACTATGTTTAGTCATCTTCATTTCTAGTGAAATATTTGTTTTAGTATCCATTCATTTTCTCTGTAATTGTCCGTGAAATCCATAAAACTCTCTCCCAGCATTATATTTTACATGATTCAATTTTCTTCTTATTACCTATCTTCACTGTCTATTTGTCATGCACATACACAAAAATCAGAAAACTTATCACCTCATTAATTCCAACTATAATTATATCTCTTTAAACATGGGGATCTCATTTAGTTTGTTCATAGCTGACCTTCCAAGTGTTAAGTCTTTCACTGATTTCTGAACCAGTCTCCATTTTGATTTATGACTGAACCAAGATACAGAAAATCTTTACTTGAATGTCTTTCTTACCCACTTTAAATCTATGTATAATAATAATAATAATACACTTTATTTATATTCCGCTCTTCTCACCCCGAAGGGGACTCATCTGTGGTCATTATTGTTTTGTCTTTTTAATATTAAACTGCAATGATGGTTTTGTATTTTCTTGCTTAACCCTCTTCGGTCATCCTCTAAGTCTTCACCTTTTGTCTGCTAACAGTATGATGTTGCCCATCAATCTTTGTCAGATTTTCAAGTCTGCTTCCTTTGAATGTAATCCTGCTTTCCATATGATATGTTCTGTATATAAATAAAACACAGACTGTGTGATATATTGCAACCTTATCTGATCCCTTTGCCGCTGGGAAACTATATTATTTCTCCATATTTTTTCTTAACAGAGGTCTCTTCTCCTAAGTATAGATTAGGCATCAGAGCAATCAGATGTTGTGGCACCGCCCATTTATTTTGCAGTGAACCATAGTTTATCATGGTCTACACCACTAAACTTTTTTTGACCAGGGACCACTTGACCAGGGACCACTTTGACCAGTTACCACTTGACCAGGGTTCACTTGACCAGGGACCACTTTGACCAGGGACCACTCTCCAACATTAGTACCAAAAGGGTTACAAATCTGTTTTTGGTCAACTTTTGATTTGGTTTGGTTAATAGGGGTGCTGGTTCAGGAAATGGCATTGGATAGACCACATCAGCTCTAGTTTCTGATACAGAGCATATGCCATCCAATAGTCACTCACATGAAACCATATTTAATAAGTCTCAGCACTATAAGAGGATTTTGTGAGACCCGTTGCAATGGTGTAGTAACGGTGAGGCCACAGACCATATTTTAGTTCTTGTAGTCCACGGACCAAAGGATGGGAACCACAGATCTACACAGTCAAAGGCTTTGCTGTCAGCTATAAAGCATAGGACTGTTTTCTGAAATTCTTTGGTGCAACATTTACAACTAGGGAAGCTGAATCTCTGATACTTTGGCTGCATAATAAGAAAGCACCAGAAAGAACAGGCTAAGATATAAAAAGAAAGAATTGGAATATAGAATCATGAATATATAAGTAAAATTGAAACAAAAAGATTTGATTGTGTCAATACTTCCCTTTCTAGACAAGCCCTTATAATGAGTTGGTTTAACCCCTGGTTTGCTGAATGACTATGTCGCAAAATATGCATGTCTAAAAAGTGTGTCACCAACATGAAATGTTTGGAAAGCTCTGCCTTAGAGAAACATCTAATAGTTGGTGCAAAAGATATCAAAATACTTACTATCTGATAAGGTTTTCTTTACCAGTGAGACCAACTAAATTCTATTTTGCTGCTCTTTCTTTCTTTTTTCTTTTAAATTGTTTAGATAAACATGATTCCCGTCTGGAGGCTTTGGTTCATCTCTATTGCTGGAGCTGTGAGTTTTGCTGCCCAAGAGAACTGTCTTCTTGAGGTGGCTTCTCGTTTTTGGAACTGTTCTTCAAAAGCTTTCAGTGTGGTTCCATCTGATCTAACAGGCAATGTCTTGAGACTAGATCTGTCCTTCAACAGGATTGAACAAGTGAGAGAAGCAGACGTGAAGTCTGCAGTCAACCTCCGTATGCTTTTGCTCCAGTCAAATCTAATCCAAACAATAGAGGAAGATGCCTTTCACACTCTTATCAGGCTGGAGCATTTGGATTTATCAAGGAACAAGCTGACCCACTTGTCACCCTCTTGGTTTGGATCTCTTTCTTCCTTACTGACTTTGAACATCAAGGGAAACTGCTACTCAGAGCTTGGAGAAAAGCCTCTGTTTTCTAGCCTAAAAAACTTGAGATTTCTCTACTTGGGAAATGGTGATCGCTTCTCTACGTTGCGGACACAAGACTTAGAGGGGATTTCTGTTCTGGAAGAGCTGGAGCTAGAAGGTCCATACCTTCAACAATATGAACCAGGAAGTCTTCAATCAACAGTGCTCATAAACAACCTAATTTTGAATGATCCTTCCACAACTATTTTGCCTATGCTTATGCGTGATGTTAGAGATTCTGTGATATCCCTTGAACTGAGAAATATTCAAAAGCTAGGGCCGCTGCACTATTTTTCTCTTGATGGCATTGCTGCCCAGAAATTAGTGTTGAGAAATATTACAGTATCTGATCGTGATGTTATTCTTGTTATAAGATTTCTTGCCACTGTGAGTCGACTACGTCACTTAGAGATTTTAGACAGCCACTTACAGGGTCATGGCATGTTTAGTGGCATACAAGATATTCCAAATACCTTAGATGTGCTAGTAATAAGAAATGTATTAATCAAAGAGTTTTATTGGTTTTCCAATTTGTCTAGTGTGGTGCATTTTTTGGAGAATATTACTAGTCTTACGGTTGAAAATGTTAAAACTTATATGGTGAACTGCATAATTGGAAGACATTGCCTTTCAATGCAGTATCTTGATCTCACCAACAATTTGCTGGTAGATACATCATTAATGGCTTCATTCTGCCAGAATGCCTGGCCTAAACTTCAAACATTAAATCTGAGTCAGAATGCTCTGAAACAGATTGAGATTGTATCACGAAGCACAGCTCGTATGGTAAATCTTTGGAACCTAGATATGAGTCAAAATAGCTATGGAACAATGCCGGATTTTTGTGAGTGGCCAAAAAATCTGAAATATTTAAACATCTCAAGCTCTAAAGTAAGCAAAGTCACAAATTGTATCGCCCAAAGCCTAGAGGTGCTGGACGTTAGCAATAATAACCTCCAAGACTTCAGATTGAGCCTTCCTCATCTCCAGGAGCTTTACATCCAAAACAACAAATTGACCGCCCTTCCACTTGCTGACTTTTCCCCTACTATTAGACTCATGAATATTAGAGGAAACAAAGTATTTGGATTCTCTGAACAGGAACTGGAAACATTTGCAAACTTGGAGATGTTGGATGCACGTTACAACAGTTTCCAGTGCACATGTGAATTTCTCTCTTTCATGCAGTCTCGATCAGAAATACCTCATATCTTTATGGATTGGCCAAATAACTACACTTGTGATGCTCCTGAGTATGTAAGAGGGAAAGAAGTAGGAGTTGCCCATCTACACCTCATAGATTGTCATTCGACTTTAGTAGTTTCTTTAATATGTATTTTGATACTTCTGATAATTCTCATAGTAGCAATCCTTTGCTACAAATTTCATGCCATCTGGTATATGAACATGATCTGGGCCTGGCTTCAAGCAAAACGCAAGCCCGGAAGAACCCGTGTAAAAAAAATTGACTATGATGCCTTTGTTTCCTACAGCGAGCAGAACTCTGAGTGGGTGGAGAATGTCATGGTGAGGGAGTTGGAGCAAGCTCACCCGCCTTTCAAACTGTGTCTCCATAAAAGGGATTTTTTGCCCGGCAAGTGGATTGTGGACAACATTATTGACTCCATTGAGAGAAGTTCTAAAACTCTGTTTGTGTTGTCACAGCACTTCGTCCAGAGCGAGTGGTGCAAATACGAACTTGATTTCTCTCACTTCCGCCTTTTTGATGAGAATAACGACTCTGCGATTTTGATCCTGCTGGAGCCCATTCCAGCAGAAACAGTTCCCAGAAGGTTTTGCAAACTGAGGAAACTGATGAATACCAAAACCTACCTGGAATGGCCAAGCGATGAAGATCAGAAGATGATCTTTTGGTTTAATTTGAAAACTGCCATAAGATCCTAGATGAGGATATGGAAAATATACACATGTCAGTCTGGACCAATGTAATTTTGAAGATCTCCTTACTTGGTCCTGGCCTACCATCACATGAAGATCCTACATCTGTGTTTTGCTCGGTAGGAGCAGATACATGTCTTCTCACATCAAAGCTTCAAAGATAGCCTTGCTTACTGGGGGAGTCATGATTCAACCTATGGAAAAGCAGGTATTCTCAGACTGGGGAGGGAGATGAGGATACACTATGTAATAGAGTTCAGCCTTTTCCTTCCTTGGGAGTCTAGAGTAGTCAGATCTTCTTAGTTTGAATGGCATCCTCCCTCCATCCTCTCCCAACTGGCAGTAGGGGTTTGCCTAGGAGCTGACAGTGGCCAGATGGCTTTTGGACACATCGCAAGAACAGAAGAAATGTCCTCTGCACTCCATCCAAAAAGGGACTGATACTGGTATAAGGTACACTTTTCTGTACTTAGGTCTTTAAAATAATACTGGACAACACACCCTTCTTTGCAAAGATCAAGTGAGCATTTTCTCTTTCTGAGTTGTAGCTCCTCACACATCAATGTCTATCTAAATATTCAACTTTCCTTCCTTTTAAAAACTTTCAGTTATTTGGCATTCAGATATGAGAGATCCATTGTAAATATATTCTTTTTTATATTTGTATGAATTTAGTCTATTGAGTGACTGCATAAGATTAATTAATGGAACATGATATACTGTGACTGTGAGCAATTGTGGACCTAGGGCCCCATGAAACCTTCCGCCAGATCTCATGGGGCCTTCAGGACATCAATAAAGATATATTTAAGAGACCCTTTCCCTTCTCTCAGAGCCTAGAAGAGAAAGAATAAACTGACTCCTTGGTTCACTGTGGCCACATCTCCTACTGACTTCAGCCCAGCTATTACTGACATGTAGTCTCCAAGAGATTACCCTTATAGGAATACAGTCTCGGGCACGAAAATGTCCTCCTTAGTATAATAATAATAATAATAATAATAGTGTTTGTTGTTGTTGTTAAACTAAAACATTTGTAATCAAATTATAATTAAATCCAGATCAACAGAATTGGCTTTGTGAAATTAAGGACAAGTATACTTCCATCAACAAAGCTTCTGACAAAGAATCTCTTTTTCATAAAGTCTTTTTATGCCTGCCCAGTCTCCCTTTTCCTTCTTGTCCTTAGTCTGTTTGAAACTTGTTGGCTAGCATCATTCAAGGAGGATGAGGAAAGAATGCTGGACAGGCATGTAGCCCGGGGGTAAGGGGCTTCAGCCCCTGAAATTCTCAGGGTGGTCCGCAAAAGGCCTTACTGGTACATTATTTAAACTGTTATGCTTATTCATATCATGATCTGATCACCATGCTCATTATATCCCACATTAATGGGGTTATTGGGATAACAATACAAAAGGTTTGCTAGGGTAGACCCTCTTCCACCAAGTCTCAGCCCCCGAACCAAACTCAGCCCCGAATCAAAATCCTGGCTACGGCCCTGATGCTGGAGGTCCATATTCTTTTAGTACTTCAGAAAGCAAAGCAGTACTGTCTGAGCTGTAAAACTATAGGTTTCTTCTCTAGCCAGTCCTCCTGTGGCTTTGTGTGCCTGTCTAGAATGCCTACAGCCATTCCCTATATACCGTAATCCCTTATTGAGCAAAGCCAAGAGGTATGAGATGACTTCTACTAACAGTTGGCCCCAGCAGGTTAAAAGGAGCCCCCAGTGGTGCAATGGGTTAAACCTGTGGGTCCCCAGGTGTTTTGGCCTACAACTCCCAGAATTCCGAGCCAGTTTACCAGCCGTTAGGGTTTCTGGGAGTTGGAGGCCAAAACATCTGGGGACCCACAGGTTGAGAACCACTGGGTTAAATCTTTGTGCCAGCAGGACTGCTGACGGACAGGTCAGTGGTTCAAATCTGGGGAAAGCAGATTGAGCTCCCTCTGTCAGCTCCAGCTCCCCATGGGGGGACATGAGAAAAGCCTCCCTCAAGGATGGTAAAACATCAAACATCCAAAGTCCTTGCAGACAGCCAATTCTCTCACACCAGAAATGGCTTGCAGTTTTTCAAGTCACTCCTGACACGAAAAAAGCAGGTTAAAATTCTTAAGGTTCTATCTATTTTGCCACCAAAATAGAAATAAAAAAATTGAGACTGGTAAAAGAAAAGAAAAGAAAAAAAAAAAAGAATGATTCCAAAATGCATTTTTGAAGAGGCTTTCAAATTGTGTAAAGAAGTTTGAAATGTCTTTTTTACTTATGTGTGAACTACTTCACCTGATTTGTTTCCCCTTTTATATCTGCATAGTGTTAGTTTTGAATAAAAAGTTTGCTGAAACACATTGACTTCTTCTTTTTTGTGGTGTAGGAATCTATCCCTATACTTTTCACTTATTTCTATTTCTGGCACCAAATTATCTGATGAAAATATAAAATCCAGAAACACAGTAAGTTTGTTACCTGGAATATAACGGTATGTTGAGAAGTGTGATGTGGCAGTCTAGTGTGTGAGGGCTCAACACAAGCAGCTGCTGCAGAAGGAGAAACAATGGCTCTTTCATCAGTTATGGAATATCTTAAAGCAAACTATAATGGTTACACCTCTACTTCTGGACACTTTAGTCATAGAATTACAAAATTTTAAAATCCTAGAGTTGGAACCTAGTCAAACCCCCTGCCATGCAGAAATACACAACTATACCACTTATGAAATATGCTTCTATGATTCTATAAATAATAATAAAAAATATAATCTCCGTTTTTATTAATGCAATTGATCCTTGATGTTGTAGATGTTGGACTCTCTATATCAGGGGTGCCCACATGTTTTCAGCATGCGAGCTACTTCTAATAAAACGAAGTCTGAAAGATCTACCAGGGCGGAGCAGGGGGAGGGGGCGGGGCTTCACTTGGCCTGGCTCCACCCCTCCCCTCTGGCTTTAGCGTTTCCACAGCTTTTGGAGGCAAGAGGGGGGAATGCTAAGCCAGTAGTGGCTATCTATGCCACTGCTGGCTTGGCATTCCCCCCCCCTTTCCTCCAGAAGCTGCGGAAGCGCTAAAGCCAGGAGGAGGGGGCGGGGCTTCGCGCTGCCTGGCTCCACCCTTCTCCCTCTGGCTTTAGCGTTTCCACAGCTTCTGGAGGCAAGAGGGGGGGAATGCCAAGCCAGTAGTCGCTATCTATGCCACTACTGCCTTGGTATTCTCCCCCTCTTCCCTCCAGAAGCTGCGGAAATGCTAAAGCTGGGGGAGGGGGCGGTGCTACACGCGGTCTGGCTCCGCCCCCTCAGAAGTGCCCCATCCAGCTGGGATCGACCTCCTTCGGACCTGGGATCGACCAGTCGATCGCAATCTACCTAATGAGCACCCCTGCTCTATATATTGCGGTCTTTAAACAGTGATTATCCAATCATTGTTTAAAGACCTCAAAAGTTGGAGAGTCCAAGATCCATAGAATCAAAGAATCATAGAGTTGGAAGAGACAACATGGACCATCTAGCCCAACCCCCTGCAATGAAGGAAAAGTACAATCAAAGTACCCCAGCAGATGGCCAAAGAAGGAGCTTTCACCACACTCCTGGGCAGAGAGTTCCACTGCTGAACAGCTCTTACAGTAATAATTCTTCTTAATGTTCAAGTGGAATCTTTCCTGTAATTTGGTGCCCCTTGCTCTGAATAAGCCTCCAGGGCAGCAGAAAACAAGCCTGCTCCCTCTTCCTTATGACATTCTTTCACATATTTATACATGGCTATCATGTCTTCTTTCAACCTTCTCTTCTGCAGGCTAAACATACCCAGCTCTTTAAGATGCTCCTCATAGGGTATGGTCTCTAGACCTTTGAAAATTTTAGTTGCCGTCCTCTGGATACGTTCCAGCTTGTCAGTAATTCTTTTGAAATATGGTGCCCAGAACTGATCACAGTATTCCAGATGAGGTCCAACCAATGCAGAATAGAGAGGCACCATGATTTCCCTCGATCTACACCAAAAGCCAATGGGATTTTGGGCTGCATTAAAAGGCATCTAGTGTCTAGATCAGTGGTTCTCAACCTGTGGGTCCCCAGGTATTTTTGCCTACAACTCCCAGAAATTCCAGCCAGTTTACCAGTTGTTAGGTTTCTGGGTGTTGAAGTCCAAAACATCTGGGGACCCACAGGTTGAGAACCACTGATCTAGACACTAGATTCCTTTTAATGCAGCCCAAAATCCCATTGGCTTTTTAAATTGCTGCATCACACTGTTGGCTCATGTTCAACTTGTTGCCCACATAGACTCCAAAAACTTACTCACAAAATCTTACTCACGGTCAAGTCAGGCATCACACACTATGTATTTTTGCATTAATTTTTTTCTGCCTAAGTTTAGTATCTTATATTTGTCCTTGTTGGAAATAGTTTTGTTAGTTCTGGCCCAGCTCTCTGATCTGTTATGGTCATTTTGAATTCCAATCCTGTCCTCTGGAGAATTAACCATCCCTTCTAAATTGGTGTCATCTGCAAATTTGATAAACACATCCTTTAAACCTTCATCAAAGTCATTACTAAAGATGTGGAACAGTACTGTACTGGGCCCAGGACCAAACCCTGCAGCACTCCATTAGTCACTTCTTTCCAGGATGAAGAGGAACCATTGATGAGCATCGTTTGGGTTTGGTCACTTAACCAATTACAGATCCACTTAATTAGTTTGTTTGAAAGAAGGTCATGAGGGCCCTTGTCAAAGGAACGCCTTACTGAAATCAAGATATGCTACATCAACAGCATTCCCTGCATCTACCAAGCTTGTAACTCTATTGAAAAAAGAGTCAAGATTAGTCTGGAATGACTTGTTTCTGAGAACTCAATGCTAGCTTTTAGTAATCACAGCATTCCTTTCTAAGTTATTATAGAATGCCTGTTTAACGATCTGCTCCATTATCTTTTCTGGTATTGATGTCAGGCTGACTGGACTGTTTAAGTCCTCTCTTTGGGTCTTCTAGTTTCCCCCCGGCTCTAGTTCTCCAAGAATTCTCAAAGATTATTGCCAATGGTTCTGAAATTACTTCTGCTAGTTCCTTCAATACCCTTGGATATATTTCATCTGGCCATGGAGACTTGAATTCATTTAGAGAAGCCAGGTATTCCTAGACCACTTCTTTACCTATTTTGGGTTGCATTTCCCCTTTTATCTCATACACTTCATACTTCTTCTTTTGTCTGAATGCCCTATTCATAGAATCCAAATTAGTTGGGCAACCATTTCCAGTAAAGAACTGGCCTGTCAAAACCTTACTGATAGTTTGGCACTCTTATTTAACTGCCAAGTTTGCATCCTCTGGAATCCTGGGACATTGGAGCTCTTTGGCTGAGAATAGTTAATGTCTCCCTTCACACTCTCAATCCAGGAATCTATACGATGCCACAGCAGTTAAAGTGGAAACATTATGCTATATTGTGTAGTGTGTCATTAGCATGCAGATTGGAGAATCAGTAATGCTCAATTCTTTATTCTTGACTGGGGAAATTTTATTCCAATTGTTTCTGGTGTTACCCGACTCCAAATGGAGAAAAGCAGAGGAAAGATGGGGAAAAGACAGGTTCCGGTGTGGTAAGGATGTGGGGTGGATGGCCATCCCAGAAGATAGGGAATGATGGGAAGGAACAGGATAAGACAGCTCCTTCCACTTTTCCTTACTTTCCCCTTACTCATGGGATGAAGTCCTAAGAGGATTTCAGACATTCTCAATAATTTATCATGACTTCTAGTTGTTGGGAGATTGTAAGGTGTATGTAAGGCTCACATTTGCCTACATACTTGGTTCTGGGGAATATTACTTTTTGGCCTCAGTTGAACTCTAGTGGCTATGGGGGCATGTTTATGGGGGCCGTGCTATCCAGAGGGTATGCTGGAATATTTTAAGGAAAAACATATTTTGGAAATATTTGCAGAATTTAATTTTGACCAAGGCAGGCCCTCCACATTCTCCAGAACATACTGTCTGGGGAGTCCTGGAAACAACTTTCAGGGCTCTTGGAAACAACAAACAGTCCTTGTGAGGCTGCATGTGGATCACAGATCATACTCTGCACATCCTGCTCTATAGTAACAATTTTATTTTCTAATCTTTGAGGTATACAAAACTTGCATTTCTTCATTTTTTGAAAAGAAAATCCACTGTTTCCCCAAAACAACGGGTAATTCTGTTTTGTTTTTCCTGTGACTTCAACATTTCCAGAAGTTTTACATCTCTCACTAGAGGTACATCATGTGGAATCTGGTAGTTTGGTGAAGTAGTAGAAGCTCTAGTAGAGATTTATAAGTTGCTCATAAAACTACAAATCCCAAATTTCCTAGGATGTAAGCATGATAAAGTGGTATTCCAACTGCATTGTTTGAAAGAGGACATAATAATCTCTGTTCCTACTTCTAAAAAGAAAAGAAGAAGGGATAAGAAGACTCGACGTACAAGCTCGGAAGACCACCGAAGTTATTTTTAATTTTTAATTTTCCCTTCTTTTTCTCTCTCCTTATTCTCCATCCCCTTCCCCTCTTCCTCTAATTTACCCATTCCCCTTATATAATAATCACTCTCTTCCTTCCTGTTTACCTTGATGTTTTATTGAAAATTTAATAAAAATTATTTTAAATGAGGACATAATGTTAGCATTAACCTGAAAAGTTACACTGTGGTCAAAAATTCACTGGGATTCCATAAAACAAGTAAACTTTGTGATTTGTTGAGTGAAATGGGCCCAAACTCCAGAAAAATAGCCTAACTTTGTAGTTAAAATTTTGTGTGCATCTAGACTGTTGAATTAATGAAGTATGGCTTTAACTGCAATGGCTCAATGCAAGGAAATTGTGGGTGTTATAGTTTTACCTCACCAAACTATAGCTCCCAGGATTAGGCATGGCTGTTAAAGCAGGATCAAACCACATTACTTTGACAGTGTAGGTATACTCGAAGTCAGTGAAACATCTAATAATACTCTGTAGAGAACATAACAAAGTACTGAATATGGGACCATCTGTACAGGCCATTTAATTCAGCTCTGGTCAAGAAAGGCAATACTACTGAGTTGCTCCAAGGACGGCTACATTGCCCATCTCCATCCCACTGTGATGATCAGGGAACTTGGAGGAGGTTCTGGAGCAGTCCCTGACTGCATCAATATCATGCATTGCAAAATACAAATCATCATTCACTTTATAGACATAAATAAGAGAGTGAGAACCTGTATCCAAAATACATCACAAATATATTTTCATGTCAGTAAACAATCACAGTTACATTTTTTACACAATAAATCATCCGCGGGCGCCACAGTGTATATAGTCCATACTCACGCTATGGGGAGGGCACTCCACGCACATCCAGAAGAGGCAAAATTGGTGATCTTGATGAGACTGCCTCTTTGCTTCATAACCCTGATGTACAAGAAGGAATTATACTCATTAGACATTTGATATTGATTATGCCCAAATGGATGGATGGTTGCCAAAATCCTGGTTTGTATTACTAGACAAATCTGAGTATACATTAGGAATCCAAACAAGATTGTGTGGGTTTTTGGCTGATTTTGTAATTGTGACTATTTACCCCTAGTTTGGTGTTTTGATGCCAAAAGAGTGACGTCTCACCCACAGATGGCCCCTGTGACAAATGGTTAGTTAGACCATGAAACTACGGTAATTCAATAATACTTCTTTTGCTTTCTTTTTGTTTTATAAAACCTTTTAGATAATCATGATTCTCGCCTGGAAGCTTTGGTTCATCTCTGTTGCTGGAGCTGTGAGTCTTTCTGCCCAAGACAATTGTCTGTTTGAGGTGTATTCTCATTTTTGGAACTGTTCTTCAAAGGCTTTCAGTGGAATTCCATCCGATCTAACAGGAGATGTCTTGAGGTTAGATCTGTCCTTCAACAGGATTGAAGAAGTGAGAAATGCAGACCTAAAGCCTGTAGTCAACCTCCAAATGCTTTTGCTCCAGTCCAATCTAATCCGAACAATAGAGGAAGATGCCTTTCACACTCTTGTCAAGCTGGAGCATTTGGATTTATCAAGGAACAAGCTGATTCATTTGTCACCCTCTTGGTTTGCATCCCTTTCTTCCTTGCAGAAGTTGAACATTAAGGGGAACGACTATTCAGAACTTGGACAAACGTCCTTGTTTTCTGGCCTAAAAAGTTTGAGATTTCTGTACTTGGGAAATGGTGATCGCTTCTCTACTTTACAAAGACAAGACTTAGAAGGGGTTTCTGTTCTGGAAGAGCTGGAGATAGAAGGACCACACCTCAATCAATACGAGCCAGGAAGCCTTCTATCGATAGAGCCCATAAATCATCTAATTTTGAATGCTCCCTCTGCTACCATTTTGCCTTCGCTTATACATGACATTAGAAATTCTGTGGTATGTCTTGAACTGCAAAATGTTAAAAACCTGAGCCATCCATACTATCTCTCACTTGATGGAGTCACTGCACAAAAGCTTGTATTTAGAAATGTTGGGATTTCAGATAGAAGTGCTGTAAATATGTCACCCATCCTGGCTTCTATGAGTCAGCTACATCACCTAGAGTTCACAGATTGTAGATTCCAGGGCATTGGCAACTTCAGTGGTATTCAACAGTATCCACGTACCTTGAAAATAATAGCAATCAGGAATATGTCTATTGAGCATTTTCATTCATTTACAGGGCTTACTTCTGTAATTCCTCTGGCTGAGAGTATTACCAATATTACAGTTGAAAATTCAAAAGCTTTTCTGATGATCTGCCCAGTTGCAAAAAGTTTCCGCTCAGTGCAATATCTTGACCTCAGTGTAAACCTGTTCCGAGATGACGCTCTGCTACAGACATTTTGCCAAGGAGCCTGGCCAAAGTTACGGACTTTAAATTTGAGTCAAAATTTTCTGAAACAGATTGAGGTAGTAGCACATAGTGCTGCACAGGTGATCAATCTTTCCAACTTGGATATCAGTCAAAATAGCTTTCAGAACATGCCAGGCTTTTGCAAGTGGCCAAAAAATCTGAAATATTTAAACATCTCACGTTCTAAAGTGAACATAGTCACAAGTTGCATCCCTCAAAGCCTAGAGGTGTTGGACGTTAGCAATAATAACCTACAAGACTTCAGACTGAGCCTTCCTCATCTCCAGGAGCTTTACATCCAAAACAACAAATTGTCCGCCCTTCCACTTGCTGCCTTTTTCCCTAGCATAAGAGTCATGGATATTAGAGGCAATGAAGTATTTGGATTCTCTGAGCGGGAACTGGAAACATTTGCAAACTTGGAGATGTTGGATGCACGTTATAACCGTTTCCAATGTACATGTGAATTTCTCTCTTTCGTTCAGTCTCAAGCAGTAAAGTCTCATATCTTTGTGGACTGGCCAAATAACTACACTTGTGATGCTCCAGATTATATAGTAGGAGAGCAAGTGGCAGTTGCCCAACTACATGTAACATATTGTCACCAGACTTTAGTGGTTTCTTTAATTTGTATCTTGTTGCTCCTGATCACCCTAGTGATAGCAATTCTTTGCTACAAGCTTCATGCCATCTGGTATATGAACATGATCTGGGCTTGGCTTCAAGCAAAACGGAAGTCCCCCAAAGCTGTTGTTAAAGAAACTGACTACGATGCCTTTGTTTCCTACAGCGAACAGGACTCTGAGTGGGTGGAGAACGTTATGGTGAGGGAGCTGGAGCAAGCCAATCCGCCATTCAAACTTTGTCTCCATAAAAGGGATTTTCTGCCTGGCAAATGGATTGTGGACAACATTATTGACTCCATTGAGAGGAGTTCTAAAACTCTCTTTGTGTTGTCGCAGCACTTTGTGCAGAGCGAGTGGTGCAAATACGAACTTGATTTCTCTCACTTCCGCCTTTTTGATGAGAATAACGACTCTGCGATTTTGATCCTTCTGGAGCCCATTCCAGCAGAAACAGTTCCCAGAAGGTTTTGCAAACTGAGGAAACGGATGAATACCAAAACCTACTTGGAATGGCCAAATGACGAAGATCAGAAGATAGCATTTTGGTTTAATTTGAAAATTGCCATGAAATCCTAGGAATTGATGTTGAATTCTTGATGATATGAGCGCTTGTTTCACTTTATGCCTTAGCATGAGATTCTTTTGAGAGCATGCTGTCTCTGCTTTCCCATCCCTTGGCTAAACATACAGTATTTTTTCTGGAACATGTTGGTGCTAAACAAATGCTATGACTGAACAGTATAGACACACCGATTTGAGAATATGAGATACAACTTCTCAACCGGTTATCCAATTCCTTCAGTTGCAAATGCTTTGTAATATGCAATAATATCAAGTGCAGAGTTTAAAAAGACTAAAACTCTATCACAGCAGAAGAATAAGCAGAGTTAGAAGCACAACATACAGCAGAGTCTCACTTATCCAACTTTCGCTCATCCAGTGTTCTGTATTATCCAATGCAGTATGCCTCTCACCAGGAATAATGTCCAGAGTGGGTGAAAGAAAGAACCCTTGTCTATTTTGATACTAAATTCATAAATACAGTAATTACTACACAATGCCATTGTGTACTAAACTGCTTTCTCTGTTGATTTGTTGTAAAACATTATGTTTTGGTGCTTAATTTGTAAAATCATAATGTAATTTGACGTTTAAGCGGCTTTTCCTTAATCCATCCCATTTTCACTTATCCAACGTTCTGCCGGCCTGTTTATGTTGGATAAACAAGACTTTACTGTATTTTCAAATGAGTGCAATTTAGAAAAAAAAATCTCTTGCTGAGCCTTTATACAAGGTGCTTCAAAAAGATAGATCTGATATGAAATCTCTATATTTCTGCAACTGTGTAACTGTAACATGTTGCCATCGTGAAATATATGGCTTTGAAATTGGGTTTTGCTTCCTAACACTAGCTTGGAGTACCTCCAGACAGGCCAGTCAACCCAGTCGATGTTAGGCTATTGTGATGCTCAGTTCCATCACCACAAAAGTCAAGAGATGGTGACATCATCTGGTTCTTGCCAAAGTGAGGAAGTTGCATGGAAAAGAGGAAGGAAGAGAATATTTATAGGAAATAGCTATAAAACCTGGAGGATTTCAGAAAGCTGTAGAAACACTTCAAATCCAAGTGAAATAAAGCTAAAAGCCAAATTACTTTAACACAATTACTTTAACACAATTAAAAACAACACTATTTTGCTTTAGAAAACATTGCTTTGTCTTAACACTAAGAAATTAAAAACAACACTATTTTGCTTTAGAAAACATTGCTTTGCCTTGAAGTCAACTGATAAGGCTAAGATCATCGGGGAGAGGCCCTGCTCTCAGTCCCACCCCCCTCGCAAGCACGACTGATGGGGATGAGAGACAGGGCCTTCTCAGTGGTGGCCCCTCGGCTATGGAACTCCCTCCTTAGTGAAATTAGCTCAGCCCCCTCCCTCCTGATTTTCAGGAAAAAAGCAAAAAGATGGCTTTGGGACCAAGCTTTTGGTCAGTAAATTGGAGTGATGCAATAAGAAACTGCAAAATAACATAATGACTTAGTCCAACCCTAGAGTATGATATGGATTGTGTGATTCTAATTGATGTTTTAATGTTGATGTTTTAATTGTTTTGAATTTTAATGCAATTGTTTATTTATCAATATGTATATGTAGCATCGAGTTGTTGCCTTTGTAAGGCTGCTCTGAGTCCCCTTCGTGGTGAGAAGGGTGGGGTAGAAGTGTGGTAAATACCCAAGCATCCTGAGTCACTAAACTTCAATTCTGCAAATATAAGACTGTTTTAGGCATTATGAAAACTGAGGAAGATATTCACTGAGATGTGCCTATCTGTTTAAGTTTAGTTATCTTTGCAAAATTGCAGTGAAAAAAGGAAGGATTATCAAAATCTTGCTGTTGTAAACCATCGGACAGGTAGATTTAGAAATGTGTGTATTTGATAACACTAGGCAACAAAATTTGAAAACATTTCTGTTTTTGGTTTGAAAGTGTTTTTTTCCTGTTTGATTGTGTGGTAGTTACGTTGAAAATAGTTGTTATACTCCAGAACCTTAATTTTTGTGGCTGCCACATTGTATGTTGAATTGGTTGAGACTCGATGAGATATTCATGTAAAAACTATTGCAGAATGTTCCTCAGAAACAAAGTTTTTGCAGTTTAATAAACTTTCCCCATGTTTTTATGATAGAACCAATTAGGAAATGACATTTATAACCCAGGAACAAAAATTGTTTTACATAGTGTAATGAATAACTAAGTAAATAAGTATTTTTCTCTACAAAATGGCTTGACCGACTTACCGGCCGAGCGGGTTGCCGTGTGGGCCTGTCCTCACCGCCATCTTGTGTTGGGAGTGGAGGGGTCTTCTTTCTCCCAGAAGCCCCCTGGGTGGCGGGAAGGTTTCCCGCCACCAGCACTGGCCGGCCAATGACAGGGCTGGCCCCACCCCGCCCTCTGTCATCAGCTGGCCGGCCCTCACTTCCACCCAGGCAGACTACAAAAGGCTGCCTCGGCTGCCCTGCTGGCACGCGGGGCCAGATCTTCGATTTCCTCCCACCCTCCCTACAGATATATTGTTATTTGTTTGGTTTGCACTTTGCATTGCTGTTTAATTATCGTTTGCACTATGTTTATGTTTCTGTTATTATGATCTATGTCACAACTCTGTGTTTGGCGTGTGGCATGGGCCCTGGATCTGGCTGGCTTATCGCCCCTTGGTCGTAAGGGGGGGAGAACGTCCAGGCCCCCTGAGGTGCCGAGTTCCAGTTGACCAGTATTGGGCCGGTGACACTCAGACACGCCAGTGTCTTCGGACATATGTGGGCTGTCCTTCCCCTGATCCAGGACCCATGCATGTCCACCAACCCTTGTTCCTGTTTTTCAATAAATGAGTTGTGGCCAATTTTTATCCAAACTATGGTGTTCGTGCCTCATTAGTTTTTTGGCGGGAGGTGTATCACCCATACACACGCAAAGGATACTCTGTGAGCAAAAATATGGGAACAAAAAAAGCAACTTTGAGTCAGAAAGAGACTGTTCATATCCATTTCTTAGCCGAAGAGCCAGTGTTGTCCATAGACACCCCCAAGATCATGTGGCCAACATGACTGTATGGAGAGGCGTTACCTTCCCACCTGTGAGGTACCTATTGATCTACTCACATTTGCATGTTTTCAAACTGGGGTTAACAGCAGGAGCTCAGCCCGCTCCCTGGATTCGAACCGCCATTTCGGCAGCAAGTTCAGCAGCTTAGCAGTTTAACCTACTGCACCACCTTCTGTGCTTCCATCCTTGTCCATAATTGAATGGGAATTGAGACTTGGTCTTCAGAGTCATAATCAAGCACTCAAATGGCACACACGGACTCTCAATCCCAGATTACTTGTTTTCAGTTTTTTAAGCAGTGATAAAAGTTTTAGTGATGCTTCTTGTTGTGAGCAGAAATTAAAAAAAACCAAAAGTATATTTGCAACTCTGTATTGACTTACTTTTTAAAAATACTATTTTCAACACAAGCTGAATGTCAGGTTTGTATGTGCCGGAGAAGCATCTTTGAGATCTGCAGCTTTGTTTAAAACTGAAAAACAGTATGCATGAACACAGATGCCAGTATGCATGAACACAGATGTGAAACTCAGGGCTTCCTTCCTTGGTGAAGCCTAGCAGAAAGCAGGATGTGTATAAATAGTTGCAAAACTGTATTTGTTTTGCATTTTTGGTAATGCAGAAGGAACTAGTGCTGAGCTTTCCTTATTGAGGCAGAATTAGTGAAGGCACTGCATGGAATTACTGGCTTTTCATTTATCTCCTAAAATGAAAAATGTCAACCAGAGACCATTATTTATTATTAAAAGTGAAGAAAGGTAAACAGGAACAACTGGAATTCCTGAAAATCCCATTCCGCCTAACAATTTCAGCTGCAGTTCAGTATAACTTGATTTTCTGAACCACACTCAGTTACTTGAGACACATAATATTGAGAAATGCAAGCAAATCAAGATAAGACCACCAGCAATTCACTTATTAAACAAAGTTTTGACATAATTTTGATTGGAAGTTGGGATATTATTTTTGAAAAGTAAATGCTAGTCTTTGCAACTCACTGTATATATAAGAAGGAGTGCACTGTACACAAAGACGGTACTTTGAGCTGCACAACTAGGGAAAAAGAGACATATAAAATCTCTGTCTCCCCCACCCGGATGTGAAAAAACCAGCTTAGTATAGTGATTTGGCTGCAGTATAGTGTTTGGCTGCAGTTCTGGTGGAAGTGATGAAACCCTTTAGGTTTTTTTTTCTCGTGTCAGGAAACTGCAAGTCACTTATGGTGTGGGAGAACTGGCCGTCTGCAAGGATGTTGCACAGGGGATGCCCAGATGTTTGATGTTTCACCATCCTTGTGGGAGGCTTCTCTCATGTCCCTGTATGGGGAGCTGGAACTGACAGAGGGAGTTCATCCGTACTCTCCCCTGATTTGAACCTCTGACCTGTTGGTGTTCAGTCCTGTCGGTACAAGGGTTGAACTCATTTTCCTACCAGGGGCTCCACCTACTAGGTGATCCTTGGCAAGTCACACTCTCTCAGCCCTAGACAACCTTGTGACAGAGTTGCTGTAAGTCAGAAACAACCGGCAAAGCTATCACAGTTTTCATGGCAAGATTTATTAAGAGGAAGTTGGCCATTGCCTTCCTCTGAGGCTGAGAGACTGTGGCTTGTTTAAGATCACCCCATGAATCAGGCATGTACTGGGGGGGGGGCTTGGGGCTGAAACCCTCCCCCCGAAATTCTCAGGGTCCGCTAGAAGGCCTTACTGGTACATTATTTAAACCGTTATGTGTATTCATACCATGATCTGATCACCATGCTCAATATATCCCATATGCATGGAAGTGTTGGGATAATGATACAAAAGGTTTGCTAGGGTAGACCCTCTCTCACCCAGACTCAGTCGTAAATCCCATATGCATGGAAGTGTTGGGAATCAAACTCAGCCCCCCCATCCAAATCCTGGCTGGCTAACCCCTGCCGTGAGTCTCTATGGCTGAACAGTGATTTATTTATTTATTTATTTATTCGGTTTTATATTTCGCTCCTCCCTGCAGGTTCGGGGCGGATCACAACATTCAATAAAAACGCCAAGATACAACAGTGTTAAGAAATTTTAAGATTAAAAGATTCCTTAAAAACTCAAGGACGAGACCATATGAAAACATTTCCGGATTACCCGAAGGCGAGTCTGAAGAGGGCAGTCTTGCACGCCCGCCGGAAAGGGATCAGTTCTAGGAGCGCACGGGTGTCGGCTGGAAGTGAATTCCATAGCATGGGTGCCGCAGCAGAGAAAGCTCGCTGCCTATTTGTGGACAAATGGCAGGCATGGATCGATGGGACAACTAACAAATTCTGCTCCTCTGAGCGCAGCGATCTCGGGGGAACGTATGGGGTAAGGCGGTCCCTCAGGTACACAGGCCCTAGACCGTGCAAGGCCTTAAAGGTTAGAACCAACACCTTGAAGGCGATCCGGTACTCGATAGGAAGCCAGTGCAGATGCTGCAAGATGGGAGTAATGTGCTCCCTCGCCGGTGCTCCCACCAGCAAGCGAGCTGCGGCATTCTGCACCAGCTTGAGTTTCCGGATTGTTGACAAGGGAAGGCCAACATAGAGGGTGTTACAGTAGTCCAGCCTCGAGATGACCGTCGCTTGGATCACCGTGACCAGGTCATCCCTGGACAGGTAGGGTGCCAGTCGCCTAGCCTGTCGAAGATGGAAAAATGATGTTTTGCTGACCATGGAGACCTGGGTCTCCATGGACAGCAATGGGTCCAATTGGACACCCAAGCTCTTTACAAGGGATGACGGGCTAAGATGCCTTGATCTCCCAGAGTCTCCATCCAACACTATATCATTAAACCTACTACTTTAGAAATGACTTTCAAAATTATTCTTTCAAACTTAAAAATACCAAAATAACCAAACATCTCACCAAATTAAGTAATAAATGAATATTAGAAATGACAAAAGAACAGTTCTCAATCGCTACATTGATTTGTGAAAATAATGTTGTCTGCCAGTTACTCCAAAATGTTACATACGGTATTATAAATAACATCCTACATCAAATCTCTTATTCTCAAGCTCTAATTGACATTTTCAAAAAATGTCAATTTTAGTTCTGTTTGGATACGAAATAACATTATTTCACTCCTTATTTCATGCCTCAGTTTTCTTAGTTCCTCTGTCTTGGTTTTTGTCATATTGAGACATTGCATTTACTCACCAGAAAGCAGAATGTCAGCTCTTAAACTGCCCCCTGCTGGATAATATATAAGCGACATACTAAAAAGTGATAAAAATCAAGACTTGCAGACATGTTTTATGGCATACACTTTCATTAGACTCATGTTCACCATAGATTATGATGTAATACACATCTTAATCTGTTTTTGTTATGATGTGACAGCCAAACATGACATCGTTTATGGATTTTGTGCCAATTATGCTTTGATGAGATGCTTAAAATAAATTCCACTATCATGGAGATTGGTTACATAGAGGGAAGGGGCTAAGCACATCAGTGAGCTCCTCATAAATAAAGTTATTATTATTATTATGTTACTGACACAAAAACACAGTATGTCACAGAAAATGAGATATATATGCTGGATTTCGTATCACAAAATCACAAGTTGAACACTTCTTCTTATTATTATTATTGGTGATGATGATATTGAAAACTGTGAAGAGGTCCAGCAGAACCAACAAAGAAAACACTCCACCATTTCATTTCTCCACATAAGCCATCCACTAGACAAACAAAGCTGCCTCTCTCCCCATAACCAACTCTGAAATGAATATCATCCAGGAGTCCGTAAGGTTGAGAAGCCATTACACTTCCATATCCTTTCTGATATATAGTGGTTTTTTAATCATCCTTCAGCAGCCAGCTCTCTTTTAGTGGCCACTGAGCCTGCTCAAGCTCCACTCATTGGGCTGTTTTGGATTTCCCCCTCATCATGTGTCCCAAAAGACATTTTTGTATTTCTTGAAAGCTTTGGATTTTCCTATGCTGACATGCAACCTGTTCTCAGGTGGAGAAGATGCCGATTTCCTTGCATGAATACAGACTTCTGCATTGATGCTGAAACTAAATCAATGCTTTAAAACAGCATTTCTCAACCTGGGGGTTGGGACCCCTGGGGGGTCACAAGGGGGGTATCAGAGGGGTCGCCAAAGATCATCAGAAAACACAGTATTTTCTGTTGGTCATGGGGGTTCTGTGTGGGAGGTTTGGCCCAATTCTATTGTTTGGGGGGTTGGGTTCAGAATACTCTTTGAGTGTAGCTGAATGATAAATCCCAACAACTACAACTCCCAAATGTCAACGCTTATTTTCCCCAAACTCCACCAGTATTCACTTTTGGGCATATTATCTATGCCAAGTTTGGTCCAGATCCACCATTGTTTGAGTCCACAGTAGTCTCTGGATGTAGGTTAAACCAGAACTCCAAAACTCAAGGTCAATGCCCACCAAACCCTTCCAGTATTTGCTGTTGGTCATGGGAGTTCTGTGTTCCAAGTTTAGTTCAATGCCATCCTTGGTAGAGTTCAGAATGCTCTTTGATTGTAGGTGATCTATAACTCCCAGCAACTACAACTCCCAAATGACAAAATCAATCCCCCTCCAACCCCACCAGTATTCAAATTTGGGCATATCGGGTATTTGTGGCAAATTTGGTCCAGTGAATGAAAATACATCTGCATATCAGATATTTATATCGCATTTCATATCAGTAGCCAAATAACAGTTATAAAGTAGCAACAAAAATAATTTTATGGTTGGGGATCCCCACAACATGAGGAAGGGGAATAATGGGGTTGCAGCATTAGGAAGGTTGAGAACTACTCCTGTAAAAGGATATCAATACAGATGAAGGATTATACTCAGACACTTTTAATGACATTATTTTCATTTCATGCACATTTTTTCATATCAGGAGCAACTTGAGAAACTACAAGTTGCTTCTGGTGTGAGAGAATTGGCTGTCTCATACCAATAATTGTCTCATACCAATAATTTCAGCATAAGATAGGTTGAAGATATTTTGCAGAACATACTCAAGAGAAAGTTGCCTTTAACTCAAGCTGTGTTAAAAACCACACATACACCAGAAAAGAATGCACACACAGAGAAATAATTTAACCTGCTAATATATTTTAATGCATTTTCTGTTTAATATTGAAGATAGGGGGAAACTGATGACTTCTGAGTTAGCGAGTGAGATAGCAATCCATCCATTTTCCATCTGTTATTGTTTCCTTTCATAACCTCAGAAGAAGGAAAAAAGTTGGTACAAATAATAAAAAAGGATTCAACAATAAGGTCTGCCGTGGTTGTGATGCTCACATGAAAGGAAGCTGTCTGGGGAGTGAATGGAGGAGCCCCTAAGCAGGCCACAGCAGGGAAATAAATGACTTGCCATTGGGATGGTTGCAACCAGCAGGGTGCATATGCTGAGTAGAGGGACAAATGAGAAGACATTGTTTAACTCTTTACCCATAACTAAATGGAAACTTGAAAAGACTCCATACACATCTGGCTGCGACTCTACTTCAAAAGCTTAATAGTTAAATGGTAGATCTAAGGCTCAGATTTCATGAACTCTTTGCGAACACAATACGCTTATCCTTTTATGCAGATTAACCGCATTGGAAGGTTATTTATATATTGATACTATAGGTTTGGAATTTGTCCGCTTTTTGCAAGATTGGTTCCCTCGGCAAGGAGGTAATAAAATCATGTCTAGGCTTGGAACAGTTTCCTTGCTTCTAGCTGGGAGCATTATCTTCTCTAACTGTTTAAAAAGGGCTTTCCCAAACTTTATAAAAGAGATCTGCTCAGAATATTTGAGTCGGGCTCACAACCTATTTCTGCTACTTCGTGACCTGGAAATCACCCACTGATTAACGCCTCATGTAACTTTCTTTCTGGAGACTCACTTCTGACAGGCTAGTGACCCAACTGCAAACCTTCCATGACCTGTACTTCCTTTGATACTTACTCGCTTCAGATCCCTTTTCTTGAAAAAAAGAAAAGATCGGAGAGGCATTTGGATACTATTATGGAAAGAATATCCCGACTTTGAGCAAGAGCTTAGAAAATCCATAGCCCCACATCTCCCTTTCTCTCCCTCCTCCTCCTTTCTCTGTACATCTATATGCATCAATAGTGGGTTGCAACGGGAACAGTTGTTGAAGCTACCATTTGTATTGTTGGCCTGACATTTTAACCAGTATTTTTTTTTTTTTAAAAAAAAAATCAGTTTTGTAAATCTTTGGTAAATTTAACTATTTTAGTAGTGAGCCATGTTATCAGAATTTTTTTGTAGTGGATTTTTATTTATTTATTTGCTATGCTTCTATACCGCCTCTCTCAGCCCGAAGGCGACTCGAGGCGGTGAACAAGCGGCAGCAAGTGCCCATATACAATACATCATAATAAGATAAAAAGTCATATAAAACCATATAAATTAACAGTTAAAACTACAAAATACGAATCTCAGCTCCACAATCTTAAAATTGGTTTCTGTTTCGTCGTCATACTAATCCTTTGGTCTCGATTAATTAAAGTTCGTCTGCGAATGCTTGTTCGAACAGCTAAGTTTTGACTTTTTTATGAAATGTCAGGAGGGAGGGGGGCCGATCTGATGTCACTAGGAAGGGAGTTCCAAAGCTAAGGAGCCACCACTGAAAAGGCCCTGTCTCTCGTCCCCGCCAGACGCACCTGCAAAGCAGGCGGGATCGAGAGCAGGGCCTCTCTGGATGATCTTAAGCATCTTGATGGTTCATAGGGAGAGATGCGTTCGGACAGGTAAGTTGGACTAGAACCGTTTAGAGCTTTAAAGGCCAAATCCAGCACTTTGAATTGTGCCCAGTAGCAAACTGGTAGCCAGTGGAGCTGGCACAACCGGGGAGTTGTACGCTCCCTGAGTGCCGCTCCTGTTATCAACCTGGCTGTTGTCCATTGGACCAATTGAAGCTTCTGAGCAGTCTTCAAAGGCATCCCCACGTAGAGAGCGTTGCAGTAATCTATACGGGATGTAACCAGAGCATGGACTACCGTGCCAAGTCAGACTTTCCAAGTCAGATGATGTGGCACAGACAAATAAACGTAATGATAATGGCATCTGTATTTAGGAACAGTTCAAAAGCCAATAAGGGTTGAAGAACTGTGACCTTCCAGATGCTGTTGGATACAATTCTCTATATCCTGGCCATAGGTTGATGCCAGTGAGAGTCCAATATTATCTGGTATTTTTTTATCGTATCAGAAGTGAACTGAGGGTACAGTTGTAATGTATTTAAAAAACACAATTTTTAAAAAACTTGGCATTATACCAAACGTCCTTTGACCGGTAGCTGGCCTCTTGGAGTGCCTCTGCTATTACTATAAGAAGGTCCTCCATTGTGCACGTGGCAGGGCTCAGACTGCATTGTAATAGGTGGTCTGTGGTTTGCTTGCATGTTGTACACTCCATGCATGTGGCCACATTTCTTAGTTGGCTCTGCATCTTGTGTTGCCAGAGTGCAGTCTGTTCAGCACCTTCCAAATCACTCATATATGATCCAGCACATCTTGGAGAGAAAAAAACTTCTGCTGGGTGCCCCGTCTACCTTACAGACTTGTAAAATCCACTGCAAAGGGAAGTGTTAGGATGGCAGGAGGCCATTTCCGAGGACTGACAGGTCAGTGTCTGGACTTGCTGTCCAGTCGGACTATTTTTAAACCCACTTAGTTAACACGAATTTTAACGCTGTCTGGAAGTACCCAGAGTCTTATTTTCTGGAAGTTTTAAAACAAAGGCTGGCTGGTTACCTGTTGGGATTTTTAGTCATATTCCTGTGTGGGAGTTGGATTGAATAGCCTGTGAGGTCTCTTCCAACCCTATGATCGTATGTTCTAATGTCTTTGCTTTTTTTTTGCATGCACCCATGGGTGCACACAAACACACTTAGCTCTACCTCTCCTAAGTTGCATTTCTCCTGTCATTGTTATTGAACATAGTAGTGGAATGAATTGCCTACGCACACAGCCTCTTCATACAACTAAGGAGCACTGATTGTTCAATATTCTAAAATGTGCCACTTTTCATGAGAATTGGTCCTTATGGATGACATAGTGAAGGAGGGGATGAGTAGAGTTTTCCAACCTGGAGAAAAGCCAAGTATATGATACAGACACTCCTCCACCCCAATCTCATGTTCCCGATTCATATTAGTAGTATGTCATAGTAGTATTTCTTTGAACACTAGTTGAAGCACACTTTTTCTTGCTCTTGTCTTGTTGAATGAGATCTCTTCAGCTAACCTCCAACTAGAATGTCTGTTTTAATAGCATGTTGGACACAATTTCTTTCTTGTAGAAGGATATAAACGTTTATGAAATGTAATAAAATAATTGGGGGTCCTGGTGGCGCAGCGGGTTAAACTGCTGAGCTGCAGAATTTGCTGACCGAAAGGTTGGCAGTCAAAATCCTAGGAGCGGGGTGAGCTCCCGCTGTTAGGCCCAGTTTCTGCCAACCTAGCAGTTCAAAAATATGCAAATGTGAGCAGATCAATACGTACCACTTCGGTGGGAAGGTAACGGCGCTCCAGGCAGTCATGCCAGCCACATGATCTTGGAGGTGTCTACAGTCAACACCGGCTCTTCAGCTTAGAAATGGAGATGAGCACCACCCCCAGAGTGGGACACAACTAGACTTAATATTTACCTTTACATGAAATATTCACTGTAAGTTGGTTTAGCTTTCGTTCATTGTTGGGTTAGGTTGTGAATTTTTTTTGTTGAAAAAGCCTAGCTTGTTTTTCTTCCAAGGTGGTCCAAAAACGGAGAAAAAACATTGACAGCATCATCCCTCTCATTCAGTCTCCCCATATGGACCATTTGCTCTTCTATTAACATTGTGAGTGACAGATTCATATATTAGCTCAAGCAATGCAATTACATTTTTATAGTTTAAAAACAATATTTTATTGGAGGTGGGCAGATCTTGTTATAGGAATAGGAAGTCATTTTTTTTCATTGTTGTCATATTTTATACTGCTATGAAGCATACTGTGGTATATCTAAATGGGATGTACATGAAGGTTATATTCAAGGATAAACATGTCAAAAGTGTAGTACTTAGCCTTTGGCCAACATTGGTATCATAAAGTTTCTGGTCATATGGATAAAATAAAAACAGCTAAAAGTAATGAAGGGGAGACCTTTTCCCACAAATGCTATCGCTTTTTCAGAGAAGATATCGATCCCACCAATAAAGACAAAAGAGTATACTACAATGTAAAGTTTATGTACAAGAATATAAGGTTTATCTGGAATATTTACAGGTTTTGTTAAAGTAATATTTTACAACTTTTTTCAGAATAACCACTAGTTATATTACACTTAGGCTAAAAAATGTTTAATTTGTGAAGGCAGAAATATCACAATAACACAAAACAGAAAATCTCCTCAATTATGCATTTGCTCAATGTAAAACTATTATTACTGGCAAATGTGTAAAAAATGCTGTGTGAGAATGATTAATATGCCTTTATTGATGCAGTTTCTGCAAAAGCATCACATGCGATAATGGTATTTTCTGTATATGAATAAAAAATAGACTGCAGGTTTCATACCAAAACAAATTCAGCTCAATAGTGGTCAAAACCCTTCTCCCTCTCCGTGGCCACTATCTAATAGAGCAGCATTTCTCAACCTGGGGGTTGGGACCCCTGGAGGGTTTGAGAGAGGATTTCAGAAGGGTCGCCAAAGACCAACAGGAAACATATTTCTGATGGTCTTAGGAACTCCTTTGGCAGAGAAAGTTGAATGTTTTTCTGCCTGTCCTTGTCTTTCTTTTTTGGTAACAGACGGAGAACCCTTCACCAAAAGCCCTGTGATTGGCCGACTTTTCAGCCAAGGGGAGGGCTGTTTCTGAGGCTCCACGTGGGGAGGGGAGAGTACGAGTGCTCAGTGAGTGACAGCGGGTGAGGGAGGGCGTGTGAGGCTGGAGGGAGGCTCACACCAGTGAGTCTCTTCAAGGCACGAGAGTTCTGTGTGGAAAGTTTGGTCCAATTCTATCACTGGTGGGGTTTAGAATGCTCTTTGGTTGTAGGTTAACTATAAATCCCAGCAACTACAACTCCCAAGTGTCATGTTCTATTTTCCCCAGACTCCACAGGTTTTCACATTTAGGCATATTGAGTATCAGTGCCAAGTTTGGTCCAGATCTATCATTGTTTGAGTCCACAGTGCTCTCTGGATGTAGGTGAACGGAAACTCCAAAACTCAAGGTCAAAGTCCACCAAAACCTTATTTTCTGTTGGTCATGGGAGTTCTGTGTGCCAAGTTTGCTTCAATTCCATTGTTGGTGAAGTTGAGAATGTTCTTTGATTGTAAATTAACTATAAATCCCAGCAACTACAACTCCCAGATGACAAATTCAATCCTCCTCAACCCCACCAGTATTCAACTTTGGTGTATCAGGTATATCTGCCAAATTTGGTCCAGTGAATGAAAATACATCCTGCATATCAGATAGTTACATTACGATTCATAACAGTAGCAAAATTAGTTATGAAGTAGCAACAAAAATAATTTTACGGTTGGGGGTCACCACAACACGAGGAACTGTATTAAGGGGTCATGGCATTAGGAAGGTTGAGAAACGCTGTAATAGAGACTTGTTGCACAATCCTAAACACATTCACAGGATTAAGTCCCATTAAATGAAATAGTGCTAATTCCCAAGGAAGTGTGCAAAGGATTTTGTGCTCAGGTCCGCTGAAACCGACAGGCTCAAATATGTCCAGGACAACTTTGGCTTGTGGCCAGTAATAACAGGAAGTCTCTGGCTGTCATTTCTTTCAGATTCATGCTTTCTAGTGGCAATAAACCCATTAAAGGGTGACTTGGCTTGTCATTTTAAGCTAGCAACCATTTCTTTAGAACAGTGGTTCCCAACCTGTGGTCCGTGGACCACCAGTGGTCCATAAGGAGGAAAATTTGGTCTGCAGCCTCACCATTACTACACCGTTAGCTTGAAACCACGAGGCAATGAGAGCGACTGGTCTCACAAAACCCTCTTATAGTGCCGAGGCAACAGGAATGTCGGGAGGGGAGAGGCTGACTACCCACAAAAGATTATGACTACCACATCAGCACTAGATTATTAAATAAGGTTTTCTGTGGGTCAGCAGATGGCGACTTCTGGATGGCATATGTTCTGTATCAGAAACTAGAGCTAATGTGGTGTATCCAATAAAATTTTCTGAATCAGCACTCCAAATAACCAAACCGAATCTAAAGTTGACCAAAAACTGATTTGTAACCATTTTAGTACTAATGTTGGAGAGTTGTTCCTGGTCAAAGTGGTCCCTGGTCAAAAAAAGGTTGGGAACCACTGCTTTAGAATATCCACCAGGCAGTGATATCTGGAATTTAATATTTTTGGAAGTCTTGTAACAAACTTACAGAAATGATGGGGCAACGGTATGTTGTGGAGACTTTCTTACCATGTCAATGTCAAACCTGGCAAACTGGGGCTAATGCTTGATGAACTGATGCCCAGTACAGAAATGTAAACCACACAGAACGTACAGAACCCCTGTTCAAAATGGAGACCTACAAAAGTTACTATACTTTCCCACCCCCAAACGATCCGAGTCACACTTTGCACCACTGCAAATAACTAGCTCTAAGCAAGATACTTTGATACAGTCATGTAAAGAAAATGCGTGATGTTTGTAAATTATACTTTTGCTACATGTACAGAATTGGGAATGGCTCCCTCTTCTCCCTTTATTATTATTATTATTTGAAAAAAGAAAGCAACAATTGCTCTGCCTCTCCCACGCCTCCTGTGCTTTTGAGGCTCAAACAAGAAGGGGCGGGAAGAGCTCATGGCTGGCGGACAGACAGGACCCAAAGCAGCGAGGGACTAACACTGGAGCTTCCGGATGCTGCGCGAAAACCTCTTGAACGCCCTCTGACCTTTCTGCCATCGCTTGACAGAGGTGATCACCAGCTCCCCAGCCAGCCTCTGTCCCATCACTAGATAGGGGGCATTGATATCATTCATTTCATCACAGGTACATTGCAGGCCACCTTTGAGCCACAGCACCGTCTTCTTCAGATCCCTTTCCGTCACCCCGTTCAGCTTGTAGATGGTTTTGCTCTTTGTTTCGGGCGTGATCTTGGTGTCCCCATTGATGTAGGCAATCTCCTTCACTTTTATCTTCAGGGCTAATAGGGATAACAGGGAGGAGGGGAAGGGGAGCACATTGACAGAAAGAGAGGGGTTTTTTCCCATTAGTGCTAATAAAGAGAACCTGGGGAGAGAAGTCTTCTATTGCTAATTAAACTGTCAGGGACTGACAGAACGGACAGCAGGTGGCTCCATTTCTAAAGCCACCGAGGGTAACGCAAGTCATTTCAGTTTGAATCAACCTTTTCGGTGTGCTTCTTTTTTAAAAAAAAAAGAAGGAAAAAAAGAAGGCATCTTTTCTAAATGGACCTTTTCCTCGCAATTTTCAGTCATTTGCAAACAGAGACAAGGGCTGTTTCATGCATTAATCATGCATTAAGGCTTAAACCTGGCATGATGTATTCTCGCCCAAGCTGCAGAAGAGAAAGGGGGAGGGGGGGAGGTCTGCTTTTCCCTAGGAAATCTGATCTCAGTGGCTGCTGAAAACGTTACACTTAATTTATGAGGATAGACAGCTTCTTAGGTGAACCTCTAAGGATTCAATATGGCTCATGCATTATAGTTTAAGAAATGGGTAAAAAAAGGAGGTGGGGAATTGGTTTAACAGCTGTATTTAATTTGGTACAATAACTGGAAGAGGGAAAAAAACACAAATCTTGTTAAGAGACCTAACCATAAAAAAAAATTTAAATACTTCATGCTAGATGTGCCAGATGAAAATGTACGACTAGCTATGTGAGCAGTAACTCATTGTCTTTGTACTTCTTTACTGATAGCAATATGAATCCCAGCAAATTCCACTGCAAATACTTCTACAGTTATAATCTGATAAGATTATAACATGTGTTTTGAATAATAAACTTTCTTTCGAAGCCAACTATTTTTTCTCATTATCTTCCTTATTCAATTATTTTATTATTATTTATTATTTATTTGTGGTATTTGTACCCCGTAGCTTCTCACCCCCGCAGGGGGACTCAGCATGACTGAAGGTTTTCTGATTACAGCAGTCCCACTTATCCAACCTTTGCTCATCCAACGTTCTGTATTATCCAATGTCTGGATCCACAGCCGTTTCAATACATTGTGGTATTCTGGCACTAAATTCATAAATACAGTGATTACTACATAAAATTACCATGTAGTGAACGGCTTTTTCTGTCAATTTGTTGCAAAACCTGATGTTTTGGTGCTTAATTTGTAAAATCATAACATAATTTGATGTTTAATAGGATTTTCCCTATACCAGTGGTTCTCAATTTTATTTATTTATTTTTATTTACTTTATTTATATTCCGCTCTTCTCACCCCAAAGGGGACTCAGAGCGGATTACAGATACACATACTTAGCAGACAATCCCTGCCATTTCCACGTATACAAAACATATAGACGAACAGAGGCAAACTCTGGCCACCAGGGGGAGCTGACACACTCCTCATCTCTCAGCGTTCCCAACGTCCCTTGTTGTTCCTTCCGCATTCCTCAGCTTTCCCAGAGTTCTTTAATGGCCTCATAATTCAGTCAAAATTTGCCTCCCCACTTAATGTGGTACCTTTATCTGCTACTTGACAGATGCAACTGTCTTTCGGGCTGCAAAGGTCGACAGCAGGCTACACTTAAAGGTCGAGCACCCACCTCGACCCGAGCAGGCCTCAAACTCATGACCTATTGGTCAGAGAGGTCTTATGCAGCTGACACTTAGCCAACTGCGCCACATTCCCGGTGCAACCTCAACCTGTAGGTCCCTAAATGTTTTGGCCTTCAATTCCCAGAAATCCTAACCACTGCCTGAATCCCTCTTTATTATCCAACATTTTCACTTATCCAATGTTCTGCCAGCCCATTTATGTTGGATAAGCAAGACTGTACTGTACTGTACTTGTGACCTGTATATGTTCATCTTTTCCCAAGCTTAACTCCAGCCATCTCACCTTTGCATAGCAACCCTCAGCCTGCTTTCTCCAAAGCACTTGAACAATAGTTCCTGGAATGTGCAGTTTTCAAGGGCAACTTTTTAAAAAGGGCGATTTCCTCAACCTCCTTCCCTTGGAATGCAAAGGCTTTGCCATGATTATAGTGGACTTTGTTGTGCTTTATTGTGGATTAAGGTTCAGATTTCTAAATCACTTTGCATGTCAGAAATGCAAAACCAATTCAAAAGTGCTAGAACAAACCAGAATATATACCTTAGCCCAGGCAAACTTCAGCCCTCCAGGTGTTTTGGACTACAACTCCCCAATTGTGGGAGTTGTAGTCCAAATCACCTGGAGGGCTGAAGTTTGCCCAGGTCTGCCTTAGCCTCTTCCTTCTCTTTCTAACTGCTCAATTCTCTCACCAACTCAAGAAGTCAAGAGAAATCCCTGGGCCCTTCCACACAGTCCTATATCCCAGAATATCAAGGCAGAAAATCCCACATCTGCTTTGAACTGGGATATCTGTGTCCACACTGTCATATATACCAGTTTAAAGGAGAAATTTGTGGGATTGTATTCAGCTGTGTGTGGAAGGGGCCCCTGTCTCGCTCTTGGTTCCCAGCAAGATGGGTGCTCGGCACTCCCCCTCTCGTCCTGAGAAGTTGGGAACTGGAGAGACTAAATCCCTCCACTCTCCGATTCACAGCAGGATAGGAGTTCAGGCCTCAATCATTATGCCTCCCCCACTGAAGGATGAAACTGAATAAAGCCAAAGTCCTCGGCAAAGTCTTTACCGTCTGGCTCTACTTTGCATGCTTCCAGATTTCCCCATATATGGCCCAAAATCAGCAACCAGAAATTTACAAGCACAAGTGTGACAACCTGTAGCGCTGTATGCTCCAGTTCTGGTGCAGAGTGTCATTCAGGCCATAAACAAAGCGGTCTTCCACTTTTGCATCTTTTATGAGTTTTAACTTTTAATGACAGAAAACTCTTGTGTCATTTTTTTGTTGTTATAAATATTTTTTTAAAGACCAAACATGGTTAGACGGTTCTTGGGTTCTGCCATATTATAAGATGAGCATGATAGGGAAAAGTAGGGCAGGGAAATATAGTGGCAGAAACTTGCAGGCTAAAGACACTTAGGCCCCTTCCAAACAGCTGGATAAAATCCCACATTATCTGCTTTGAATTGGGTGATAGGGCAGTGTGGGCTCAGATAACCCACTTCTAAGCAGATATTGTGGAGTATCTGCCTTGATATTCTGGGTTATATGGCTGTGTAGAAGGGCTCGCAGAGCAAAGTCAGTCTTTGTTGGGATACACACTTTAACAGGGCAGAAACTTGCTATCTATTTGAGCAACTTGAGTATTAAAGCAGTTTTGACTATGAGGTTAAGAGGATTCTATAAGTTACCTCCTTCCCTATCCATACCAAAGAATGGCAGCCATTCCATCCTACAGAAAAACCCAATGTTTGAGGGAACAATATTACTGTGGGTTTATCTGCTGTTCCTGTGTCCTGGGTGATAATCATGATCAATGAGGACTGTGTGGAGAAATGGCACTGCCCAGGTACCACCAGTCACGGGACAAACCTTTTGTAAATTTTACACTGAGCATGATTGAAATGATCACTCCATTGCCATATAATCCAGATTATAAAATCAGATCATCCACATTATCCACTTTGAACTGGATTGTATGAATCTACACTGCCATATAATCCAGTTCAAAGTAGATAATCTGGATTTTATATGGCAGTGTAGAAGAGGCCATTGTCTTGAGTGCTTTAAAACCCCACTGGACCCCTTCTACACAGCTGTATATAATCCACATTATCTGTTTTGAACTGGATTATATGGCAGTGTAGACTAATAATAATAATAATAATAATAATAACAATAACAATACACTTTATTTATATTCCGCTCTTCTCACCCCGAAGGGGACTCAGAGCGGATTACAGGTACACATACTTAGCAGACAATCCCTGCCGTTGCCACATACACAACATATAGACGAACAGAGGCAAACTCTGGCCACCAGGGGGAGCTGATGCACTCCTCATCTCTCACTAAAATAATCCAGTTCATTTTCTGCTTTGATAACCTGGATTATCTGGCACTGTAGAAGGGGCCTAGGGTTCCTTTCCACACAGTTGTATAAAATCCAAACTGGACTGGATTATACGGCAGTGTGGACTCAGATCATCCAGTTCAAAGCAGATATTGTGGATTATCTGCCTTGATTTTCTGGGTTATAGGGCTGTGTGGACGGGCCCTAGGACTAATTTTTCATCCTATTCATTAGGATGGTGTGAATGTGTATTCTTTCCTGACATAATAACTTTAATAATTTCCATTTGGGGGTGGAATGAAGGAACTTCCTATCATCTGCACTTGCCTCTAATGAAATCTATTTCTAGAGCACGCGAATACATTAGATCGTAAAGGGTTAAACCAAACCATTTAATTGCAGCGACACACTAAAACTTACCAAAGTCATTTCTGCACAGGTTTTCCACAATTTCATTGTCATCCTCATTCTTGCTTTTGCAGGCTTCACAGACTTTTGGTGCTGGGAAAAAAAATATATTTTAAAGAGAGCTTTCAAAAGAGATGCTCAAAAGAGAACAGCAGGTGGCGTTGGGACACAAAGTATGTGCCGACACACACACACACACACACACACACACACACACACAGTATATATGTACATACACACCTGCATTTATCTTAGGACATCAAAATTTGCCTTATTCTTGAGTCAACCTCAAATGTTTTACTTCTTCCTTTGGCATCCTAATGGGAACTAGGAAGCCATCATGGCAAGGAAGAGGGTAAATATATGATATGTGTATGCGAAGAAACAAAAGTCACACTAATATATATATCTCTAAATAAATTCAGTGGGAACTCTCAATGGGATGGTGGAAGAGAAGATGTATGTGAATTCCCTGAAGGGGATTAATGTATTCTCCCTCACCCCACTCCGATCCCCCACAGATGCCAGGCTCTCCCAGGAGGAACATAAATCAATGTCTTGATGGGAGGAGTTGAGTGCAAGAAAAGAGACTGACAATACAATACAGAATGTTTCCCGGACAAGTTTGCTCCAGGAAATCTCCTCTTCCCGCTCCCCACCTCCTTAGTCCTTAGTATAAAAAACTTGGGAAAATGTCACCTCTCCTCTCCAGCTCTTCTCAGAACTAATTAAAACTTCCTCTCCGACTATTAAATTGATACAAGGAAAGCAGTTTACAGTGTAATGGGAAGCCATGCAGTTGGCACTCTTTCTGTTTGTTTCTCTTGTTAATGAAGGTATTTAGCCATCAATAGAATGCTCCCTCCTACCAGTTCCCTACTTGAATACTTCTGAGATCAGTTCCAAGTGCACATATGAAGAGTTGCACCGGTAGGGTACACTTAGGTTCATCAGATTTCAGGGAGCCCCCGGGGGTGCAGTGGGTTAAACCCTTGTGCCAGCAGGACTGAAGACCGACAGGTCATTGGTTTGAATCTGAGGAGAGCGTGGATGTGCTCCCTCTGTCAGCTCTAGCTCCCCATGCGAGGACATGAGAGAAGCTTCCCACAAGGATGGTAAAACATCAAAACATCCGGGCGTCCTCTGGGCAACGTTCTTGCAGACAGCCAATTCCCTCACACTAGAAGCGACTTACAGTTTCTCAAGTCGCTCCTGACATTGGGGGAAAAAATGAGATTTAAGGTTGCAGTTTTTAATTCATGGGATTTGCCTAGGAGTGGTCTACATGGATGCAATCCTAAATGCATAGAAATGTTGAATGAAGCCACTTTCCCGCAGAAATCAGCCATAAGTGGGACTCACTTTTGTGTGTAACAAAGTCACTAGATTCTGGGTTGTTGTGAGTTTTCTGGGCTGTATGGCCATGTTCCAGAAGCATTCTCTCCTGACGTTTTGTCCACATCTATGGCAAACATCCTCAGAGGTTGAGGGGTCTGTTGGAAACTAGGCAAGCAAGTTTTAAATGTCTGTGGAAGATCCTGTCAGATCTTGGAGGCTAAGCAGGTTCGGCCATGATTAATCTTTGGGTGGGAGACCACCAGGGGCTGTAGACTACATTTCAGAGACAGGAAACCAAACCTAATGAAATTATTGGGGACTCCATAAGTCGACATGCAACTCTCTCACACATGCACTGTTGCATTGCCAAAGCTCACTGAATTCATTTCAACTCCCTACATTTAGGCTTGCAGTAATTTACGAAAAATCAGTGTGTCGTGTGTTTCAAACTACTTTTTTGAGGGGAAGAAGGTTATAAAAGAACCAAATCCCATAAATGGTCTTGTTATAAATCTGTTAGTTTTAGAGCTGCCACTGGATTTTTTGTTTTGTTTTGACATATCAGCACAAGTACTCATTTGAAGGTATCCATGGCATAAACCAATCTTCAACTTGAAGGCATAGGACAGGGCTGCCCAGGAAGTCGATCGCGATCGACCAGTCGATCCCGGGACCGAAGGAGGTCGATCCCAGCCGGATGGGGTGCTTCTCAGAGGGGGGCGGAGCCAGGCCGCACCAAGCCCCGCCCCCTCCCCGGCTTTGGCACTCCCCGCAGCTGCTCCAGGTTTGAGGAGGGCAGGGCCAAGCCAGCCTTGTGCTAGCTATGCCACCACTGGCTTGGAATTGCCATCCTCAAGACTGGAGAAGCTGCTGGGAGCAACAAAGCCAGAGGGGAGGGGGCGTGGCTTGGTGCGGCCTGGCTCCACCCCCTCTGGCCCCACCCCGCCCCCTCCCCTCTCCAGCCTTGAGGAGGTAGGTAGATCTTTCTGACTTGGTTTTAATATAAGTAGCTCGCATGCTGAAAAAGTGTGGGCACCCCTGGCATAGGAAAACGGCTATTGTAAAAAGTAAAGACTTTCTGTATATATTTCAGATTTCAATATTAAATGTCAAAAATACGTAGTGTGATTATACATAGGATTTGTGCTATTTTAGAACAATAAATACAAATATCACTTAAGTAATATAAATATTAAATATTAAATAACCAAAAATAAATAAATAAAATAAGGTGTAAACACTAAACTAATCTGGGAATCTGTTACTGCAACATATCCAATTACAGGCATGCTAATACGCCAAATGAGACATTTTGACATTTTGTAGCTCTGCCTTAAAACTGCCTGTGGGGAGGGGCTTCAGTGGGACCGGGACTTCATGAGGACTGGATTCCAAATGACCAGGAGTGCATCTACACTTCAGAATTAATGTGGCTGTACATGACTTTAACAGCCATGGCTCAATACTAATGAATCCTGGGAATTGCAGTTTGGTGAGGCACCAACAGTATTTGGCAGAGAAGGCTAAAGACCTTGTAAAACTGCAACTCCCATGATTCTTTAGCACTGAGCCATGGCAGTTAAAAGTGGCATGAAACTGTATTAATACCACAGTGTAGATGTATCCTAAGCAAGGTGTAAAAATAATTATAATAATAATAATACCTTATTTATACTCAGCCCTCTCTCGGAGAACCTAAGGGTGGTTAGGGAGTCCTTAGGGAGTGCATCTATTCTGTAGAATGCATGCTGTTTAACACTTTAACTTCCAGGGTGCAATGGTATGGAATTACAAGGTTTCTAGCCTTCTCTGCCCAAGAATGCTGGCACTTCACCAAACCTTAGCTCCATAGCACTGAGATAGGGCGGTTCAAGTGGTGTCAAGCTGCATTCGTTCTACAGTGTAAACATACTCCAGTTTCCATAGTCCTCAGGGAATGCATGTATATTGAAGAATAAATGCATTTTCAAACCATTTGGAACTGTCACAACCTGTTGCTCTGGAATCCTATTGGCTGTTATTTGGTTTTTATTTATTTATCATGTCAGGAGCGAACCAAACAGTTGTACTACATTAAACAAACAAACAAACAAACAAAACACAAAGTTTGCAAACTTGGTATTCCATTAAATGTCCTTTGACCAGTAGCTGGCCACTTGCAGTGCCTCTGGTGTTGCTATAAGAAGGCCCTACATTGTGCATGTAGCACGGCTCAGGTTGCATGGAACGTTATTTGGTGAGGCACCATCATTATTTGACAGAATAGGCTCAAGACCTTGTAAAACTACAAATCCCAGGATTCTGTTTCATTGAACCATGCCTGTTCCAAATATAGTCAAACTGCATTGATTCTAGAATATAGACACACTCACAGAGGACTAGTGGAACCTGGGGTGCATTTACAATTCATGCAATTTGACACCCCCTGAACTGCTGAATGCCTTGGCATCATGGGCATTTTAGTTTTACAAGGGGGTTTGGTTTTTTTTGCCTTCTCAGCGAAAGAGTGCCTCACCAAACGCCTGCTCCCCAGAATTTGTATCACTGAGCCATGGCAGCTAGTAAGATATCAAAGTGCATTAATTCCACACTGTAGACGCACCACAGGTTGCACTAGTCCTCTGCGAGTGCGTCTCTATCGTAGAATTCATGCAGTTCGGCACTACTTTAACTTACATGGCTCAATGGTATGCAGTTGTAAGCACTGTAGTTTGGTGAGGTGCAAGGACTCTTTGTCAGAGAAGGCTAAAGACTTTGTCAAGTCCAAACTCCCAGAATTCCATAGCACGGAGTCACAACAGTTCAAGTATAGTCACCGCATTCATGCTATAGTCTAGATTAGGCATCCTCAAACTGCAGCCCTCCAGTTGTTTGGGCCTCCAACTCCTAGAAGCCCTAATGAGCTTGTCCAATTGTCAGGAATTCTAGGAGTTGAAAGCCTGAACAGCTGGAGGGCCGCAGTTTGAGGGTGACTGGTCTAGATGCATTCCCTGAGAACTAGTGGAACCTGGGGCTTAATGTTATGTTGGTTCGAGTGGTATTCAACTGCATTCATTCCATAGTGTAGATGAACTTTTGTCATAGAAGGCTCAAAACCTTGTAAAATTACAATTCTCAGGACTCTCAGGCCATTTCAGTGAGAGTAGTGTCAAGCTGCATAAATAAATAGTATAAATGCACTCACAGAAGTCTAGACTAGGCATGGGCAAACTTGGGCCCTCCAGGTGTTTTGGACCTCAGCTCCCACAATTCCTAACAGGCTACTGGCTGTTAGGAACTGTGGGAGTTGAAGTTCAAAACACTTCTAGGGCCGAAGTTTGCCCATGCCTGGTCTAAAAGGAACCTGGGTGCGCACTGTAGAATGAATGTTGCTTAACACTCCTTGACCTGTCAGGACTCAATGCTATGGAATCATGGCTGTTGTAGCCTTGCAAGATCTTTAGCCTTTTCTGACAATGAGTGCATCTACACTGGGGAATGAATGCAGTTAGATACCACTTGAACTGCCATGGAATTGGGGTGTTGTAGAGATGTACTCCCTGAGAACTAGTGTAACCAGGGGTTTGATGCTACGGCAGCCCAAGTGGTGTCTAACTGCATTCAATGTAGGCATACCCTTTGTCAGAGAAGGCTAGATAACTTGCAAGACTACAACGACCATGATGCCATCGCATGGAGTCACAGCAGCCCAAGCAATGTCAAGCTGTATTCATTCCACAGTGAATGGCAGAGCTTTCCAAACTGTGTGTCGTGACACATTAGTGTGCTGGCTGCAGTGTGTAGGTGTACTGTGAGAATGGAATGAGACATCTCAGAGTCTACACCAGGGCTGTCCAGTAAGTCGATCGAGATCGACCAGTCGATCCCGGGACCGAAGGAGGTTGATCCCAGCCGGATGGGGCGCTTCTCAGAGGGGGCGGAGGCAGGCCGTGCCAAGCCCTGCCCCCTCCCGGGCTTCGGCACTCCCAGCAGCTGCTCCAGGTTTGTGGAGGGCAGGGCCAAGCCAGCCTTGTGCTAACTATGCCACCACTGGCTTGGCATTGCCATCCTCAAGCCTGGAGAAGCTGCTGGGGGCTCCAAAGCCAGAGGGGAGGGGGCGCGGCTTGGTGTGACTTGGCTCCGCCCCCCTCTGGCCAAACCCCACCCCACCCCCTCAGCCTTGAGGAGGTAGGTAGATCTTTCTGACTTGGTTTTAATATAAGTAGCTCGCATGCTGAAAAAGTGTGGGCACCCCTGGACACACAAGCAATGCATTGTATATTTTTAAATATATATATGAAAAGCTTCCATGAAATAGGAAGAGACCGCATAGGACATCTAGTCCAACCCTCTATGTGTCTGTATACATTTTGTTATTACAATACAGGCAGCCCCTGAGTTACAAACATCTGACTTATAAATGACTCATAGTTAAGAACAGGGGTGAGACAACAGGAAATGAGGGAAATCTACTCCTCGGAAGGGACATTTACTCTTGAAATGGTGATAATGGGGAAAAGGGGTCTCTGCTGAAGCTTTATCACCAATCCTTCTTTTCACAATAAGCCACATTTTTCAAAACCCAATTATCACAGGGACAGAAAGTGAAGTGAGATCTTCTGAACAAGGGCACAAACAGCAAAACTGGGGGTCCTTCCCGATGCAATATGAAGCTACAAACACACACCATGAATCTGAAGTTAAAAGAAAGAGTCGTCATTCAATTTCTGGCCAAATAAGGTTGTGCATCTAAGGAAATTCATCATCACTTGAAGAATGTTTATGATTTGGCCCCGTCTGACTTTTTAAAAATTATTATTATTTATTATTATTATTTTCCTTAAAGTGATAAATACAGCGAAAGTGGGGAAAACATATACCTGTTTTTTTTCATGTCAGGAGTGACTTGAGAAACTGCAAGTCGCTTCCGGTGTGAGAGATTTGGCTGTCTGCAAGGATGTTGCCCAGGGGATGCCTGGATAATTTGATGTTTTACCATCCTTGTGGGAGGCTTCTCTCATGTCCCCGCATGGGGAGCTGGAACTGATAGAGGGAGCTCATCTGCACTCTCCCCGGATTTGAATCTCCAACCTGTTGAATCTCCGACAAGGGTTTAACCCATTGTGCCACCGGGGGCTCCTAAAGATACGTTACCTGTTCAACCTCTGAAAGACAACTACCATGGTTTCAGATTAAATGACTTGAATGACGTTAAAACAGCTTTAAAATCGTGGGTCAAAAAGAGAAATGCTGAATTTTTCCAAAATAGTTTCAATTCCTGGGTTAAACAATGGTGCAAATGTGTACAAATTGATGATGACTATGCCGAATGGTAGTTTTGCATGTATACTGTGAGTGAGGGCATCAATACTGTAGGGTGAAGGCAGTTGGAATCTACTTTAACTGGCATGGCTGGAGGCAAAGAAATGGCAGGAGCCGTCCTTTGTAAAGGTCTTCTTGAGCCTTCAATCCAAGGACCTCATCAGACCTCATCACACTAGTGGATGAATCCACTTTAAATCAGGCTGGCAAAGGCTCCTCCCTAAACTACAAACCCCAGAATTCTGCAGGAGGCAGCAACCAAATTTAAAATGGATTCGTTCTCTAGTGTGATGAAGTAGCAAGTGGTGACTTACTGCATTTAGTGCAAACCAGGCATGGGCAAACTTGGAGCTTCCAGGTGTTTTGGAGTTCAACTCCCACCATTCCTAACAGCCTCAGGCCCTTTCCTTTTCCCCCTCAGCTGCTTAAGGAAAGGGCCTGAGGCTGTTAGGAATGGTGGGAGTTGGAGTCCAAAACACATGGAGCGCCCAAGTTGGCCCATGCATGAGCTATCTCAACCTAATTTGCACATGGTTTCTGATTGGCCAGCCTCAACATTCTAACATTCTTAAGCTGCTGAGGGGAAAAGGAAAGGGTCTGAGGCTGTTAGGAATGGTGGGAGTTGGAAGTCCAAAACACCCAGAGGGCTTAAGTTGGCCCATGCACGAGCTATCTCGACCTACTAATTTACATATGGTTTCTGATTGGCCAGCCTCAACATTTTAACGTTCCTAAGTGGCCGAGGGGGGAAAGAATGGGGCCTGAGGCTGTGAGGAATTATGGGAGTCGAAGTCCAAAACACCTGGAGCGCCCAAGTTGGCCCATGCATGAGCTATCTTAACCTACTAATTTACATAAGGTTTCTGATTGGCCAGCCTCAACATTCTAAGATTCTTAAGCGGCTGAAGGGAAAAGGAAAGGGTCTGAGGCTGTTAGGAATGGTGGGAGTTGGAGTCCAAAACACCTGGAGGGTCCCAAGTTGGCCCATGCATGAGCTATCTTAACCTACTAATTTGCATATGGTTTCTGATTGGCCAGCCTCAACATTCTAACATTCTTAAGCGGCAGAGGGGGAAAGGAAAGGGTCTGGGGCTGTTGGGAATGGTGGGAGTTGGAGTCCAAAACACCTGGAGCGCCCAAGTTGGCCCATGCATGAGCTATCTTAACCTACTAATTTGCATATGGTTTCTGATTGGCCAGCCTCAACATTCTAACATTCTTAAGCGGCAGAGGGGAAAAGGAAAGGGTCTGGGGCTGTTAGGAATGGTGGGAGTTGGAGTCCAAAACACCTGGAGGGTCCCAAGTTTGCCCACGCCTGGTGTAGAGGCGCCCTTTGCCAGTTGTAAGACTCCTCCAGCCGACAGGATGCCACGGCATGGAGCCTGAGCAGCTCGGGGGCCGCCCACGCGCGGCAGGGTCTTACCTTCGCGGGGCGTGGGCAGGACGTGTTCGCCGGTGGCGGGCGGGATGCAGAGGTCGTTGTCCTGGGGGAAGCGCCCGCAGTCCAGCATGTCGGGCCAGGGGAAGCCGAAGGCGGACATGACGGGCGCGCAGCTCTCCTTGACCTGCTGGCAGAGCGAGTGGCAGGGCTGGATGGTCTCGTCCAGGTCGTCGATGCAGACGGGCGCGAAGAGCGAGCAGAGGAACTTGCGCGTGTCGCGGTGGCACTGCTTCTGGACCAGCGGGATCCAGGCGCCCGCCTGCTCCAGCACCTCCTGCAGCGTCTCGTGGCCCAGCAGGTTGGGCAGCCGCATGTTGGGGTACTCGATCCCCCGGCAGAGCAGCAGCGAGGCCGGGATGGGCTTGCAGTTGGAGCGCTTGTACGACGACGAGGACGACAAGGAGGAGGAGGCGGCGGCGAACTCGGGCTGGCCGAAGAGGAAGAGCCCGCGCGCCGAGCCGATGCAAGGCGCGCACAGCAGCCCCAAAAGGCAGAGCAGCCAGAGCATGGCCCGCTCCATCGCCGCGCGCTGATTTGCCTGCTTGCGGGGCAAAGAGGGAAAGGTGGCGCGTGGCTACAGCTCCTCCGAAGCCAAGCGCAGCCCGCAGCCCTCCTCGCCGCAGCCTGCCTCCTCTCTGCCCACTTTCCCTCGCTCTCGCTCTTCCAAGATGCAAATCGAGGCGAGGGGGCGTGGCCTCGTGGCAATCAAGCGGCTGAGATTGGTGGCCTCTTTCCCGAGGGGAGGGAGGGAGCCAAGAGAGGGGGTTTGGGATCCCTTTTTGTGTTCAGTTTTTCAGAGGAACTCTCTTCGACTCTGTAGGGTCCCACCAGGAAGGACTCCAAAAGCTGCTTGTTGTTATGGGGGGAAGTCTTCAGCCACATGGGTTGGACCCCGCCCACCCTACTATTGTCCTGAACCCCCACAACGCAGATCTTTTTTTGGCGGGGGGGGGGGGGGTGGTGTCCATATTCCCAAAGATTGCCCATTCTTTGGGAAACTGAGAAGTTGAAGAGATGCTAAGGTAATTTAAAATGGTATGCGAAAATTCTTTTGGCGCCTCCTCGCTCTCCGGCCTCGCGCTGGGTGCGCATGCGCGCCAGTGAGCACATGCGCAGGGCCAGCTAGTTCCGCCGGTGTGCACATGCATGGGGCCAGCTAGCTCCACGCATGCATGCCAGTGTGCACATGCGCAGGGCCAGCTAGTTCCGCCGGTGTGCACATGCATGGGGCCAGCTAGCTCCACGCATGCATGCCAGTGTGCACATGCGCAAGGCCAGCTAGTTTCGCCGGTGTGCACATGCATGGGGCCAGCTAGTTCCACGCATGCATGCCAGTGTGCACATGCGCAGGGCCAGCTAGTTCGCCGGTGTGCACATGCATGGGGCCAGCTAGCTCCACCCATGTATGCCAGTGAGCACATGCGCAGGGCCAGCTAGTTCCGCCGGTGTGCACATGCATGGGGCCAGCTAGCTCCACGCATGTATGCCAGTGAGCACATGCACAGGGCCAGCTAGTTGCGCAAGGCCAGCCCGGTGTGCACATGCATGGGGCCAGCTAGCTCCACGCATGCATGCCAGTGAGCACATGCACAGGGCCAGCTAGTTCCGCCGGTGTGTGCACATGCATGGGGCCAGCTAGCTCCACCCATGTATGCCAGTGAGCACATGCGCAGGGCCAGCTAGTTGCAGAGGGCCAGCTAGTTCGCCGGTGTGCACATGCATGGGGCCAGCTAGCTCCACGCATGTATGCCAGTGAGCACATGCACAGGGCCAGCTAGTTCCGCCGGTGTGCACATGCATGGGGCCAGCTAGCTCCACGCATGCATGCCAGTGAGCACATGCACAGGGCCAGCTAGTTCCGCCGGTGTGCACATGCATGGGGCCAGCTAGCTCCACCCATGTATGCCAGTGAGCACATGCGCAGGGCCAGCTAGTTCCGCCGGTGTGCACATGCATGGGGCCAGCTAGCTCCACGCATGTATGCCAGTGAGCACATGCACAGGGCCAGCTAGTTCCGCCGGTGTGCACATGCATGGGGCCAGCTAGCTCCACGCATGCATGCCAGTGAGCACATGCGCAGGGCCAGCTAGTTCCGCCGGTGTGCACATGCATGGGGCCAGCTAGTTCCACGCATGCATGCCAGTGTGCACATGCGCAGGGCCAGCTAGTTCTGCGCATGCGCCATTGCTGTGGCACGACTCCAGGTGGACGGTGATGCAAAACACACTCCACGAGGCCGAAAATGAGGACGTTTTACAGCCAGGTGCGGGATGCTCCTGTCACCGGCTGCAAAACATCCTCATTTTCAGCCTCGTGGAGTGCGTTTGGCCTCACCGTCCACTTGGAGTCGCGTCGCAGCAATACAGCATGCGGGGTCCTTCCGGCTGGATGCGCTCCTGACCACGTGGCGCCCTAAGCGGTCGCTTACTTTGCATACTGTTAAATCCGCCCCTGGATGCTACCCATATCCTAGTACAATGTTTTCCAACCTTTTTTGACCCGTGGCACATTTTTTACATTTACAAAATCCTGGGGCACACCACCAACCAAAATGACACAAAATGACACTCTAACACAGTAATACATATAGTTAATATGTTTTTAAATGTATTTATACAATCAGTGTGATACCTGGGCCTGTTTCGATGAACACAACATAGATATGACTTCCTCTCAAAAACTTATACATGGCTATCATGTCTTCTCTCAGCCTTCTCTTCTTCAGGCTAAACATGCCCAGCTCTTCAAGCCGCTCCTCATAGGGCTTGTTCTCCAGACCCTTGTGAAATTTCACCCTGAGTGAAACTTGCTTCCAGTTAACTATGGATGACAGGAAGCTCTTTTAAACAGTTCCTTGGGGGGGGGGGGGGGCGAGGCAACTCTCGAAAAATCCAGTAAAATAGTTTAAAAAACACCATTTCCAAGTGAAGAGGCTCAATTTGTTTCTTGGAAACCTGTGAATGCTTCAGCCTCCCGTTGCTCCCAGGTTCACTCACTGCCCAATTCACCGGCATGGAGCTTCTGGCTTTGGCTGTTCTCGTGAGGAATCCAAGGCAACGCGAAAACGCCGACTCAATCACTTCTGCCCAGTGCTCTGCTTTTGCAGAGGGAGGAGGAAGGCAGCGAAAGAGGCCACACAGATCTATGAAACGTATCGGGAGGCTGAAGCAGCCCTGAGCGGGAGCTGGAACCATGCTAAGTCGGGGCTCCTGAAGGCTTGGCCCTGGCATTCGGCGGAGCCCTTCCTTTGCCTTGGGGAGGATCTTTGAAGAGGGAAAGAGGGAGAAAGAGCTGTTAGGAGGGGGAAGAGTGCCAATTTCCCACGGCACACCTGATGATCGCTCACGGCATACTAGTGTGCCGCGGCACACTGGTTGGGAAACACTGTCCTAGAAGAGGAAAGAATGGATAGGTAAAGTGGGGAGGGGGGAGTAGTCAGACACCAATTGTACAAGTTCTCCCACTTTAAAAGATGAGAGAAGCCTGTAATTGGCATCATAGGTAGATCTCAACTATGAGAGACAACATGAGAAAACACATCCAGAAAATCACATTGACTGTTTTTAAAAATTTGTGTTAGCTTGGGTACCTGATGTTGCCTAGGTTATCTGAGAAAGTCAATTTTTAATTGTACAAAATGCAAAAGTTTGTGGGTGAGCTACAACTCATATCATCCCATGTTAACCCCGAAAAACTCCATCAGTACTTAAAGTTTGTTATGTCAGGCAAGTTTGCTGTAGATGCATCATTGATGGGGTTCACTGTGCTCGCTGGCTGAAAGGTAAACATCAACTCCCACCATGGTGAGTCCATCCCCTCAAACCGGTACCGTAACCAGGATTTTGATTCAGGGGAGGGGGAGTGTGTTTCGGGGTGGGGTGGGGGCTGAGTCTGAGTGAGAGGTGGTCGACCCTAGCAAACCTTTTGTATCATTATCCCAATACCCCCATGTAAATGGGATATATTGAGCATGGTGATCAGATCATGATATGAATAAACTTAACAGTTTAAATAATGTACCAGTAAGGCCTTCTTGCGGAGCACCCTGAGAATTTCGGGAGGGGGGAGCCTCTCAAGCCCCTCCCCCTGGCTACATGCCTGCCTCAAACCCTTCCAGTTGGTTGAGTGAGTCATGGGGGTTCTGTGTTCCAAGTTTGGTCCAGGTCCATCATCGTTGGGGGTCACCATTTCTCTGGTTGTGGGTGAACTACAACTCCCAAAAAAAGGAAGGTCAGTTCCCCCCCAAATTTCGGCATATCAGATATGTGTGTCAAGTTTGACCCAGACCCATTGGTGTTTGGATTCACAGAGCTCTCTGGCAGGAAGACCATTAATGTTGCTTATTTTCTATGTGCACAAATAGAGAGTACTAGTTGATATGCTAGACCAGTGCTGTCCAACTTCTTCCGACCCAAGGGCCGGAAGAAGTGTCACTGATCATCTCGGGGGCCGGGAGGAGGAGCTAGCTCTCTTCCTCCTCCCTGCCCCGCCTCCCCCCCCGGCCGCCATTTTTTTTTTAAGTAAGAATTTTTTTAAAAAAAAATTAAAAATGGCGGCCGGGGGCATAGCGGGGGCCATGTCCAACAGGCTGGGGGGCCATGTACGGTCCCCGGGCCGCCAGTTGGACAGCCCTGTGCTAGACCACTGAGTCTAGCACAATGGTTCCACAGGTGGAAACTGTTGCACTAGAGCCTTGAAACACCTTTTCACCACAAACTACACTCTGTCCAGGTAATCTAATAACTAAAAGTTTATTAAAAGAAGCATATATAAAAATAAGCAAATTCAAAAGAAAGAATAAAAGTTTAAAGGGTTATTTCCATGAAAGCTGAGACCCCAAACTTCATTCAAATACAGTCTATAAAAGCATCCCCCAGAAATACCCAAAGACAAGATAGCATGAATCCAAGGCAGACAAACTATGCCCCACAGGAACTAGAAGCAAGAACAACTTAGAAACTTGAATACATGAATTCGAAGAACATAGGCCCCAAAAATGGAGAGCTCTTCACCTGAATGCAGCATTGCTCTCACAATGATTATACCAACAGAAATCACCTTTAAAAGCCCCTATCTCTCCCATAATATCATTTTGCACACACCTGTTTCCCCCTCTTTATCTCTAATTCTCTGGGGAAAGTGAGTTTGTGATTGTTGCATATTTTGTCTCCATAATTCCAAGCCCCTTGCCCTACACAAACATTTGTTTCCCACATTTCTCTCAGCCTATACTTCTGGCAGCTTCCAATGGAAACTGATATCGCTTTCTCCAGTCTCTTGGGAACTGCCAGGAGATTCCAAGACAACTTTTCTATTCTCCTCTGGGCCCTATGAAACTCTTTCAGCACCCCTTCCTCCTCTTCAGAGTACTCAGAATCTGACCAGCTACAACAGAAACTATGTTGTAGTTCCTCTCCTCATCTCCTCAATGTTTCATTATTATAGTTTCCACAACCACTCAGCAGTTGAGGAAGAGTGGTGTTAAGATTCAGAAAAGTATTGAGCTATGCTCCAAAAATCAACAGTTGACTGATTACTTTATTGACCAAAACTTATTGGGGTCTTGCTGAGGTCTCGGCAGATGATATTTCTTCAGGTCCCTTTTGAGCTCCACTACCTATTGAATGGCAATGTGAGGACCATAGTAGCAACAATATCTTCTGGGGTAGAGTTGGTCATGGCTGAGAGAAGAAGACAAAACCAACCTACATTTTGTCTGTTACACTGAAAATACATAGGATTTTGGCCAATGTATTTAGGTATTACCACTTTCCAGATGAGCAGATAATCTGTGTTTTCAGTAGCCAATAGATAATCTTTATGTCTGTCCCCTTTCCATACTTCACTATCCTCATAGGGAAAATAATTCATAATAGCACTATTTTATGTTGCCCCATTTCCATTGATCATTTTTACAGTTACACATAAAAATCAGTTTTCAATATTTAGTAGTAACTCCTTCTTTGCCACCTCAACTTCAATTTGTATTTCTGAAGACATTTTTACAGAGACACAGTAGTGACTAGTGCCAAGACAGTCAGAGATCTCATATTAACTGATCACTTGCATTGGTAGACCATGATCTGCTGATTCATCGTCTTGCAATATTCAGAGTACGAGAACTCAAATGGTTCAGCTCATTCCTTCAAAACCGTGATCAATGGGTAGAGTGGATGGGCTGTGTCTCAGAGAGATCCCCCCTCCACTGTGGGGTGCCCCAGGGGGCTATTCTTACCGCCTGCTGTTTAATATCTATGTTCAACCACTTGCTAGACTGGTGCGGAGTTTCGGCTTAGAAAGTTATCAATATGCCAACGATACCCAGCTCCTTCTTCGCCTTGAACCTGGGCAACCTCGGTACCTGACAACTTCACTCAGTGCCTATCTTTCAGAAGAGGCCTTGGCAACAGTGATCCATGCCACGGTCAGCTCAAGGTTAGATTATTGCAATGCGCTTTATGTCAGTCTCCCTTTAACAGCGACCTGAAGAATTCGTCTTGTTCAAAATGCAGCTGCTAGGTTACTGACGAGAACATATATGAGATGCCATATAACACCGATTTTACAGCATCTACCCAGGCTGCCAATCGAATACCGGGTCTCTTATAAGATTCTGATCCTGACCTTTAAAGCCTTATATGGTCAAGGGCCGGCATACCTCAGGGACCACCTCTCCCCTTGCCAGCATCAACGGGCACCGCGATCATCTCAAGAAAATCTTCTGTACCTACTGGGTCCTAAGGAAGTATGTCTAGAACAGGGGTGCTCATTAGGTAGATCGCGATCTACTGGTAGATCGTGTAGGGCGTCCTGGTAGATCGCAGACAGGGCGGGAGGAAGGCTCAGTCTCGCCCTGCAGGCTCTCATCGCCGCCCAAGTGCTGCCAGCCCTGGGTTATCTGAGGTCCTTTCCACACAGTTGAATAAAATCCCATGTTATCTGCTTTGAATCAGATTATATGGCAGTGTGGACTCAGAAAACACAGTTCAAAGCAGATATTGTGTTATATGTTTCACATTTTTGTAGTGGGTAGGTAGATCATTTTGACTTGGTTGTTTTATAAGTAGCTCGCATGCTGAAAAAGTGTGAGCACCCCTGGTCTAGAAGCTACAAGACGTAGGGCCTTCTCGATCTCAGCTCCAGTGCTATGGAACCCGTTGCCACCCTATATGAGAGCTATGCGTGACTTTCGATCTTTTGTGCAAGCTCTCAAGACATGGCTCTTTGGCAGAGCATTTAACCTGTAACAAAGTTGAAGTCTTTGCTTCTGAATAAGTTCTGACTTTATTGATGCATTGCTTATTTTATGCTATGTAAGCCGCCCAGAGCACCTTGGTGGAGGACGACTAATCAAATAATAAACGATGATGATGATGATTGGCTCTCTATCTACTGCAACTAGATTTGACAGGACATGTCAACAGAGAACTGTTGTGTTTTTCTTTTCATGTGAATGTTTTGGTTATATGGTATATGTGTGTAGGGAAAGGAGAGGGAATCATATAAGACATGATTATGGAGTGTAGGAAAGAAAGAGGAAAGCTGGGATGTGGTAGAGGTTGACATTATGTAGGAGAAAGTATAAGCCTACAAGGAATTATGGATGCAACACAGAGGAGGTAGACAAAAAGGGGGATTATTGTGAATGTAAAGAAAGTCTTTGCCAAAGGATTCCTTCCCAAACGAGTCCTTCCTGCTTTCACTCTTCTCCATGGCCTGACCTGTCCCAGTCCCCTTTTGCTGCTCACATTCACTCCAATAAACAGCCACTGTTTCACGCTTAATTGGGAATGAAACTAATGAGATATTTATGGCTCTCGGCTGCATTTTCCCATGCATTTAACACACTTCATCCTCAAAAGCACTTCTTCCCTTATCCAAAGAGACTCTGGGATTCATTTAACCCTTTTGTGAATGGGTAAGGAATTTCTCCTTGGGTTTCCCTTTTTTTTAAAGGGAAAAAGTGTGGATAATATTTTCCTGACTTTCTTTTTCAATTAAGAGAATCTTTTTTCACATAATTCCTATAAAGTGGTTTCATCACCACTCATGAAAGTCTGAGCTCACTCAAAAGAGCATGCAGTCAACTACTAGGACTGTAGTTACCAGAAATAGTAGAGCAATGCTTTCAATTGGAGCAATCGAAATGTTGCAAAACAGCGGGTAAACTTTCATGTTCTCCAAAATTCTTTATCAAGCTACATGTTAAACATAAAAGGGAGAAGCTTGTGGTGGAGATAGAAAGTTGACCAAGTGCTCACTACTGAATGGCATTTTGGTTGGTTCTCTATTATAGGCATTGTCCACTGTGGACATTGATCCCCACTAGCCATTGGAAATCAATTGTTCTAGCATGGTTCTTGGTTTTAAAAGTTTTTATTTTATTTTTTAAAGAGTTAGAATGCATGATATTGCATGATATTCACCATATGGAACAACTGTCAGAATACTTTGAAAATGATGCAGCAGCATCAATTAAGAAAGATACTGAGGTACTTAAAGTGTTGGAGCTCTGTGACAAAACCTACTATCTATATATATAAATTTGCTCAGTCCGTTTAATGTCGTATATAGACAAAGAAACTATGGCTCGCAGAAACACCAAACTTTACAACCGACTGGACCATTACACTGGCTACAGACAACGCTAAAAAAAACCGGACCTACGTACCTCCCAACACCCCAAAAAAACAATCCCAAAAAAATGGCAACTGGACTCCCACCCCGGCCTCTCCGCTAGCGCGAACGTTTAGAACGTTCGCACATGGCAGCCAGAGCGCTCCTCCGCCTCCTCCTTTGATCATGAAGAGCGGCGAGGGGGGGGGACGTGGAAGGAGGAGGGGACCCCTCTCCCCTCCTCCCCAGCCCCTCCCACCTCCTTCCGTGCCCCCTGCCGCCGCCCGGTAAGGAAGAGCGGGGGCAAGGAGGAGGGAACCCGCCTCCCCTCCCCCCAGCCCCTCCCACCTCCTTCCGCACCCCCCCGCTGCCGTCCTGGCAGCTTCCTTCCCACCTCCGCCAGGATCGGGATCGGACCGAGGAAGGCCCTGGCGGCAAAGCCAGCAAGGAGCCTTCCTCGCTTTGCCCGGTTCTCTCCCGATCCCTGAGGAGGCAGGAGGGAAGCTGCCCTTTCCCCGGCCACCTCTTTTCCCTCCTCTCCCTGCCCCTCCTCCTCCTCCAACACACCCCACCCGCGCCCCCGACTCCTTACCCGCCGCATCCACGCCCCGTCTTCTCCGCCGCATCCTTGGCCTTCCGCAGCGGCTGCCAGCCTCTTTGGGACCCGGCCCACGCCATCGCCTCCTCGACCTTCTCCGACGCCTCTTCCCCGGTCCCTGGCCCGGGCCGCACGGAAGAGACCTTGCCCGTTTCGCCAACGCGGCCCAGGCCAGGAGCAGCTGGCCAACGGGCGAGGAGAGGGGCAGAAGGCCAAGGAGGCGGTGCCGCGGCCCAGGTCCCAAACAGGAAGGCAGCCGGCAAGAGAGGCCGAGGACGCAGCGGGAAAGGCGTCGGCGAGGCCTGGCTCCATGCGGCGCCTGGAAGGTCAGTGAACTACACCTCCCAGAAGGCTCCGCGCCGGCCCGTTTCCCAGCGAGCATGCAGTGTGGAAAGATTGTTTTCAACCATGAAGAGAGTGAAAAGTGTATCTAGAAGTTTAATGACAGACCAGAGACTTACTGGACTAGCAAGAGATTTCCATCCATCAGGACATCACTATCAAACCAGAAAAAGTAATTGACAAAATGGCCGGGGAGAAGAAAAGAGGACTGTTGCTGTAAAGTAAAAAATAAATCAAAAAGTATTCTAAACATTTTGTTAATGAAAGTAAATAAATAACATTTATTATTTAAACTGTTATGTTTATTAATATCATGATCTGATCACCATGCTCAATATATCCCATATGCATTGGGTTATTGAGATAACGATACAAAAGGTTTGCTAGGGTAGATCCTCTTTCACACCCCCCCCCCCTAATCAAAATCCTGGCTATGGGCCTGGTTGGGAGTGAAGTGAAGACTTTTTAGAAAGTTTCCTACATCCCTTTTGTTAACAATTTCATGTTTTAATTTTTTACTGGTGGTTTTAGCTTGGTTTTATTATTCTAAATCCTGTTACTGGTTCCAAATAGAATTCTATTGGATCAATGGAATTTATGTCCATAATGTCTCACTGCTAAACAATGTATTTAATGCGTTTAGAAAGGAGTATTCAGAATATATAAGCCATTTTATATGGTTTATTATTTGGATTTTCGGTTTTTAATGTGCGGTGTGTCAGACAAAAGATTCTGAATGTTGAAAAGCCTAATACAGTCCTGAAGGTGATAACTAATATGCCATCAGAATTTGTATGTACATCCCATGAAATATGAATTCAGCAGTATGCCCTGTCCTTTATCTCTCCACTGCCTCCCAAAACACAGTATTTAGGACTGTTTTTCAGGCACATGCTTCCAATATTGAGAGCGATCTTGAGTTGAATTTGGAAGAATTGGGTCAGGCTCTCCACGGCTCAGGGCTCCAACTATGAAAATGGTCTCTAGTCTTTCAACAACAAAAAAAGGTTGGGAGTTGGTTAAGCATACTCACAGAATCTGGTGAGCTTTTTTTTGGCTAAAGTTTGATTTACTTTTTTGGACAATTCTTAGACTCTCCCAGCCACTTCTGTTACTGACAATAGCCTATTGGGTTCTGGCAGTTACAGTTCTTCTCCAAGCTCTACTGCTCACATTTAGACCAAAACAAGTCTTATGTGAACTAGCATGTGGGTAGAGAAGTGAATCAAATGATTTGGAGCAAAAGGGAGGGCATTGTGGCTTAAGATGTGTACAAGTTAACTTTTAACCCATGAATGTCGTTTCCTTCCACAGGCGACAAAGATCTCTATATGTTCACTTTTAAAACACACTTGGGTGAAACTGTTATTTATTTTGTTTCATAATAATAATAATAATAATAATAATAACTTTATTTGTATTCCACCCTATCTCCCCAAGGGGACTCAGGGTGGATTCCAGCATAACAATGGCAAACATTCAATTCCTACATAAAACACACGAAACTAACATAAAATCCCAGAAAACCCCCACATACAAAAGTAACATTAAAGCCGAACGTCAAATTAAGACCTAACATCAGTAAATTAAACCTGACATCAATAAATTAAACTACACATAATAATAATAAAACTTTATTTCTAACCTGCATCCATCTCCCCGAAGGGGACTCGGAGCGGCTTACATGGGGCCATGCCCGAACAACAAATCATAAAATAATATCAAAACATCAGAAAAGCAATAAACACAATAAAAAACAGCTATGAGAAGACAACACAGGTGAATCTAAAAGAAAACAACAAGGCGGGCCACATGCACATATAAAATGTTTAAAAACTCGGGGGAGATAACTGGAGTAGTGTAAACATAAAGGATCACATGGGGGAAGAGGTCCAAAAAACGGGAGCATTTGGGGAATCTAATCTCCAAAAGCCTGGTGGAAAAACCAAGTTTTCAGTTGTTTTTTTAAAGGATTCCAGTGAGGGGGCATTCCTAATCTCTCCCGGGAGGGAATTCCAAAGTCGGGGGCCCACAGAGGAGAAGGCTTTTCCCCTAGTGCTCACAATCTGAGTCTGTGAGACTGGCAGGGGGGAAAGGAGGGCCTCCCCTGAGGAGCGAAGGGCTCGGGCTGGATCATGGGAGGAGAGCTGGTCACTGAGGTAGGCGGGTCCCAAACCGTTTAGGGCTTTATAGGTAATCACCTGCACCTTGAATTGGGCCCAGAAAATAAACGGCAGCCAATTGAGCTCTTTAAACAGGGGGGTCGACCGCTCCCTGTAACCTGCCCCAGTTATTAATCTGGCAGCCGAACGTTGGACAAGTTGAAGTTTCCAGGCCGTCTTTAAGGGAAGCCCCACGTAGAGCGCATTGCAGTAATCCAATCTAGAGGTAACCAAGGCGTGGACCACCATGGTCAAGTCAGACTTCACGAGGTATGGTCACAGTTGGCGCACAAGTTTTAACTGTGCGAAGGCTCTCCCAGCCACCGCCGACACCTGAGCATCAAGCATCAGCGCTGAGTCTAAGAGAACCCCCAAACTGCGGACCTGTGACTTCAGGGGGAGTGTAACCCTGTCCAGCACAGGTTGCCACCCAATACCCCGATCAGACGAGCGACTGACCTGGAGGACCTCTGTCTTATCGGGATTGATCCTCAGCTTGTTCCTCCTCATCCAAACCGTCACAGTGGCCAGGCACTGGTCCAATATCCGAGGGGCTTCCTTGGAATCTGATGGAAAAGAGTAGTGGAGTTGGGTGTCATCTGCGTAGAGATGGCACCATACTCCAAAACTCCGGATGACCTCACCCAGCGGTTTCATGTAGATGTTAAATAGCATGGGGAAAAAATAGATCCTTGCAGGACCCCACAGGTCAAAGGCCAGGGGCCCGAGCAGGAATCCCCCAGCTTCACCGACTGGGAACGACCTTCCAGGAAGGATCGGAGCCACAGAAGAACCATGCCCCCGAGTCTCATCCCAGCATAATCAGACAAAATTGTATAATGATCAGGGATTATGTGCACTAGATATAATATTTGGAGTGGCCTGGACTACGATGGTTGGAATGTATGATTTTAATGTTTATATTAATATGTTTTTAATTCCTTATGTTTTTAATTCCATGTGTTAATGTTAAATGCCATGTTTTAATTGCTAATTGTATGTTATCATTATGTTAGGTTTCTGTATGTGTGGCATTAAATTTTGCCATAATTATGTTGGAAACCGCTTTGAGTCTCCTGCTAGGGGGAAAAAAAAGCAGTATGCAAGTGAAGTAAATAAAATAAATAAAATACGGATACAATGGTTAAACATGGAAGATTTAACCAAGTTCCATATAATGAAAGATTCTGTATCTGTGGGGCAACAGAGGTAGAGGATAATACACATGTACAGTTTAGTTATATTTTGTACAAGAAAGAGAAATCAATACCTCGGACCATTCATTACACAGAAGACTCACTGGGATCCCCATATCAAAACGGCATTCTTAATGGCTGGCCAGAATGCTAAGATAACACACCAAACGGCCCTTTTTCTTCACAAAGCAATGCAGTTGAGAATGGCATATTTAGAGGCGATTGGGGTAAACTGTAGGGGTGACGCAGATATTTGAACTGGATTGGGATTGTGTAATAACTGGTCTATTTTAACCTTTGTTTTAACTTTCATTTTTTAACTTTTGTGGTATGAAGTTTTACCTTGGCATTTTAATGATGATATTTTTAATTACTTTTAACTTTTAACTTAATCAAGTTCTAATGTATGTTAGTTCACTATCACAGGAGTCTTAGGAGAGTGATTAGTGTCTATTTGTGTACTTTTTTGTTTTGTCTTTACAGTTGATATATTCAGTGGACTAATCGGGAATGTGGCACAGCTGGCTGGGTGTCAGCTGCATAAGATCTCTACTGACCAGAAGGTCATGAGTTTGAGACCTACCCGGGTCGAGGTAGGCTCTCGACCTATTGTGTAGCCTGCTGTCGACCTTTGTAACCCGAAAGACAGTTGCATCTGTCAAGTAGGAAATTAAGGTACCACTTAGTGGGGAGGCTAAATTTAACTGATTTACGAGGCCATAAAAAAACATCTTCAGGAAACACGCTGAGGAATGAAGGAGTGTGACAGCTCCCCCTGGTGGCCAGATATTAAATTGCCTCTGTCTGTCTTATGTGTTTGTGTGTCTAAAAGTAATGTGTACATTGTAATCCGCCCTGAGTCCCCTGCGGGGTGAGAAGGGCGGAATAGAAATACAGTAAATAAATAAATAAATAATCAACAAACGTTGTCTTCTAATGAAGAATGCTTTTTAAATAAATAAATAAATAAATATAACAACATAAATCTAAACAAAACATTACAGACTATTTCTTAGGTAGTGTTTTACTGAGATGGCTATTGCTCACTTCCTAAATGGAAGCAATGGAAGCAAACATGTGTTGCCACCTCTGGAATAGCCATCCACAGGCAAGGTCTTTATCCAAGAGTTAGATACTTATTTTTGGTTCAACTGCATTTAGCCTTTCACCTCACTCTTCCCTTCTTCCTACCCCCTCCCAACATTTTCACGCTCCCTCTGCTTCTGAAGGGTTAGTAATTTATTGCTCCAGTGATCTGTGGCGACCCCATGAGGTCCCTTTAAACAGAGACTCTCTCTAATTGCACACAGTCCAAACTGCTGAATGAAAACGTGCACAAATGAGGCTTAGAGTGTCTGCAAGGACCCCTCACCATTGTCTGCTGGGCTTGGATAACAGGGGTCACTGGCTTAGTTGGTGTTCCACTCTAGTGGAAATTTATTGCCATCAGATAAGCGAGTAAAGTCAATAGAAAAAAGCCAGTGGTGGCAGGGGCAAGCTGTGGAATTTGCATTATTTCAATGGAAATCTTGGAGAGGAGCCCAAAATACATGCACAACAAAACGAGAACAACAGTCACACAAGTTTTCTGTTTGGGGTTCTTGAATAAAATAGAAGTTTGTGGAAATGCCTTTCTCCTTTCTCTTCCCCCTTTCCTTTTGTTCCTTTCATTGTCACTTAATACTTTCTTGAATATTAAAAGAAGGGTATGTGTACTATAGGAGACCTTTGCTATATTGACCCATGTTTTCAAATTTAATTTACTAGGATAATTTGAAGTCGGGCAGAGAACAGAAGAAAGCCTTACAACATAATAATTTTAAAGCTCCCCTATTATTACTTTACAAGGGCCCATAATCTCTTAAGCTGCTATAAATTCATAAAGGTGACATATGTGGTTAAACCACCTTAAACTCTTAAAGCAGCATAAGCATTAAGGCATGTTTAGGTCTTTAGGGCAGCTAAAGTCATTAATAGTGCAGATCTATACATGCCCGGGGTCAGTAGGACTTATTCACAGGTAGAAGTATGTGGGATTGCAGCCTGTGATACTTAAAATCCACTAAAATCTCTTGCAAAGTCAAATAGAAAGCAGAGACTCTACAGTTAAATTAACATATTGCAGGAGTGTAATTTACATATGGTAGCTGGTTGTGTCCTTCAGAAAACGAGGATAGTCTGCTGTGAAATTCATAGAATCATAGAGTTAGAAGAGACCTCGTGGGCCATCCAGTCCAACCCCCTGCCAAGTAGCAGGGAAATTGAATTCAAAGCACTCCTGACAGATGGCCATCCAGTCTCTGCTTAAAAGCCTCCAAAGAAGGAGCCACCACCACACTCCCGGGCAGAGAGTTCCACTGCTGAACAGTTCTCACAGGAAGTTCTTCCTAATGTTCAGGTGGAATCTCCTTTCTTGTAGTTTGAAGCCATATGTTACCAGTACGCTGACGACACCCAGCTCCTTTTGCACCTAGAACCTGGGAGAACAATTCCTGATAACTTCTCATTGTGCTTGGAAGCTGTGACAGGCTGGCTGCGCATGAGTAGACTTAAGGTGAACTCGGCCAAAACTGAAATCTTATGGCCTGGTCGGCCCCGGGAACTGGCCTGCCCTCTGCCCACCTTTGATGGTGAATCCTTAGCCCCTTCTGCTACAGTGAAGAGCCTTGGTATCTTGCTGGATTCCCAGTTGACATTGGAAGCTCAGATTTCCACCATCAGTAAGCAGTACTTTTTCCACCTCTGCCAAGTGAGGCAGCTAGCTTCTTACCTTCCAACAGAGACCCTTGCAAAGGTAATCCACGCCACAGTTACCTCGAGGCTGGACTACTGTAATTCATTGTGTGCTGGTACTCCTCTTTCAGTGACACGGAAGATCCAAGTGGTTCAAAACGCAGCTGCCAAATTACTTACTCGGACACCAATAAGACATCACATAGCTCCAGTGATACAACACTTCCATTGGCTCCAAATTGAACATCGGGCTTCCTATAAGACACTGGTTCTGACTTTAAGGGACATCCATGGTCAAGGCCCTAAATACCTCAGAGATCATCTCTCACATACTTGTCATCAGAGACTACCAAGATCAGCTCAAGAAAACCTCTTGTTTGTTCCCGGTCCTAGGGAGGCACGCCTGGACTCCACGAGGTGCAGGGCCTTCTCGGTTCTTGCCCCAACCTTGTGGAATTCCTTACCTCCATACATTAGAGCTATACCTGATTTGCGGTCTTTCTCTCAAGCTCTCAAAACCTGTTTTTTGTCAAAGCTTTTAATTTGTGATTTATCGTTGATATGTTTGCTGTTTTATTGCTGCATAAGTCGCTCAGAGCACTCTGATGGAGAGCGACTCATCAAACGATAAAATTGAATTGAAATGAAATGGAATATTGTTCTATGTTCTAGTCTCCATTGCTCCCTTCTCGCTATGACTTCCCCTCACATATTTATACATGGCCATTAGGCATGGTTTTGAACCCAAAAATCGTGATTCTAAAATCAAATGGGGGGGGGGATTTTTTTGATTAGTAATAGAAAGACTTACAAAAATTTTTCCAAACATTTCTAAAATGTAACGTAATAACTAACGAAATTCGTTAGTAGTTCGTATGCCAGCGCATGCGCATTCCAGATGGTTTTGGCCTACAACTCCCAGAAATCCTAACAGCTGGTAAATTGGCTGGGATTTCTGGGAGTTGTAGGCCAAAACTTGAATAAATCACACTGAATTCTAGATGGGACTCTCCAAATAGGAAGGAGGGAGGGAAGGAGGGGAGGGAGCGGGTATTCTATTCTTGGAAGCAGCAAAAAAAGGAGGAGGAGGACCCCCCTCGCTGCCTCTCTCTCACCCCGATCCTGAGGGAGCAAGGGCCCAAGTTTGCCCAGGCTGGTCATATACCTACATTCCATGCACATGCAATAATACAGCAGTAATAACAATAACAAGAGGTAAAATTCAAACCGAAGTATTCTGACTGTGGTCCCTCCTCAAGTGGTGCAAACTGCAAAAGGCTCTTCTCTATGAGCCCGGGAAAAGCCAAAAGCCCGGGCATTTGCTGCCTGGGTGCACACACATACATATTCTTTGGGGGGGATTTGCTGCAGAATCTTCTCTATGAGCCCGGATTCTGCAGCAAATCCCCCAAAGAATATGCATGTGCGTGCACCCAGGCAGACACCGCTGGGCCCGCTTGTCCCGGGCTCATAGAGAAGAGCCCGTTTGCACCGCTTGAGGAGGGACCAGTCAGAATACTTCGGTTTGAATTTTACCTCTTCTTATACCCATTGTTATTACTGCTGTATTATTGCATGTGCATGGAATATAGGTATATGACCAGTTGGATTACTTATAATATTAGGCACTTACAGTAGCATTCATTCTATTATACATTAGGTTGGTTTCTCACCCCAATACTCTTTGATGCTTTAGATCCTGGCAGGCAGGAGAGGCAGGGAAGCCTGGAAAAAAAATGTAAACAGAGAGGTTTACTCCAAAGTGCCCTCCATTTAAAGGAGGGCATTTTTCATCCAGCCGAAAGAAGGAGCGAGTTTAGGGCTTGCCTTGCCATAATACTTATTGGCAAGGGAGGCGGGAGGGTGGTGAGAGAGAAGGAGGGTGCCCCCTTACAACCTAATAATGACACTTAAGAAAATCCTGGCCCCCGAAGTTCTATAAAGAAAGTCCACTTCCTGGTTGGCGTTCCAGATGCGGAAATACTCAAAAGTAGCATTTCTTACAAATTTCTTCCGAATCATTTCATTTTCATAACTTTTTTCTCATGCCTAATGGCCATCATATCTCTTTTCAGCCTTCTCTTCTGCAGGCTAAACATGCCCTGCTCTTTAAGCTGCTCCTCATAGGGCTTGTTCTCCAGGCCCTTGATCATTTTAGTCGCCCTCCTCTGGACACATTACAGCTTGTCAACATCTCCCTTCAATTATGGTGCCCAGAATTGGACACAGTATTCCAGGCGTGGTCTAACCAAGGCAGAATAGAGGGTAGCATGACTTCCCTGGATCTAGACAGTATGCCCCTATTTATGCAGGCCAAAAACCCATTGACTTTTTAAGCCGCCGCATCACATTGTTGGCTACTGTTTTACTTGTTGTCCACGAGGTCTCCAAGATCTTTTTCATACATACTGCTAGTGAGCATTTCAATTTTTTTGGCCTAAGTGGAGTACCTTGCATTTGTTAGTTTTGGCCCATCTCTCTAATGTGAGAAAGGGGGGGGGGACCAGTGGGCACAAAAGTACAAGTCTCTGACATAGTGGGGGGAAAGCTGTTCCTTCATAAGATGAGAGCATTGATCTACTCACTTGTGGGCATCAGGCTAGCTTGAGGAGCATAGAACAGGAAACACACTGCACATATTGCTTTTTCTTTCAACGTCTTAACCCTGCTATCTCACAATCAATATCTGCCAGCATTTCTGTACATGGTCCTGTTGCAAAGAAATTTATTTGGATAATTGCTCAAGATCAAGCAAGTGGAATAACACAAACTGAGCTCTCATAGAAAGAGGCATGGAGCTTTTCTGTCTGCTATAGTGGAGGCTCCTCACTTCCACAGCTGTTTACACAGACTTCTTGTCTGTGTAAAAGAAAGTGTTGATGATGTCAAACAGATTTTTGATTTATTTGGTTTTTCAGAGGAAGTGTTTTTTGCTTTTTCCTTGTGGTGGGCATATATCCAACATTAAATGTGAAACAAGCACCGGAAACATATTTTCATGGAGAAATAATTGAGAAGGTGGTAGCCACGAAGGGGGTGATGATGAGAGTAATGCTCCTCCATAAGAATTATGTCCTCTCAAAAAAATCCCTACATTCTAACACTGCAGTTAATTAAAAACTTGATTTGAATATTTAGAGATTTGTGCCAATAGTAGACCAGCTACAAATACATAAATATTTAAGGCAGGAGCGACACTGCCCTATAATCCAATTTCAGAATGTGGGTTAACTGCACTGAACTGGATTATATCAGTTTACATTGTTTAAGGAAGCTGTGGTAGAACAGTAGTTAAAGCCACTAGCTGCAGGAAAGGCTGCCGACCAGTCAACAGATCAAAGCCGTGAGTTGGGGTGAGCTCTCAACTGTCAGTCCTCACTTTTGCCTACCTAGCAGTTCTAAGGCATGCAATGCAAGTATATCAATAGGTACCACCTTAGCGGGAAGGTAAAAGGGCACCCCATGCAAATATGCAGACATGCCGGCAAAAAGATTGGAGATGTCTACAGAAAGCAGGCTCCTTCAGCATGGAAAATGGAACAAGAGCACCTCCCCATGGCTGGAAGTTGAGCATCGCCTCCAGACACCGGAGATGGAAAAGGGGAAGGCCTTTACCTTATCTGGGTATTGTATGTCATCGTTCGTGTAAAATGTCATTGAATGTTTGCCTTATATGTGTACTATAGCCTGCTCTGAGTCCCTCCAGGGAGATAAAGTGGACTATAAATAAAGTGTATTATTACACTCTTCTATAATCCAGATCAATGCAGTTAATCCACATTCTGAAACTTGATTGGAGGGCAGTACAGATCTAGCTTAACTTTGCTAGGTAGACCTCCCTAAAAGATAGCAGCTGGTCCGGTGGGATGCCTGGATAATTTGATGCTTTACCATCCTTGTAGGAGGCTTTTCTCATCTCCCCGCATGGGGAGCTGGAGCTGACAGAGGGAGCTCATCCACGCTCTCCCCGGATTCAAACCTCTGACCTATCGGTCTCCTAATAATATAGTACTGTATAATCCAAGGTTAGGAAATGTTTCGCTTTCTAGGAATTTAGATGGTAACTCCTAGGCTTGTTTGATCAAGGAAAAAAATGGTTCAAAACTTGTTTTGGATGTAGGGGGTGCTTGCAATTCAATTCAGAAATGATTTCCAAAATTTTCCAAAAAAAGGTCAGAATTTTCCAAATTTTCCAAATTGCTACGCGAAAACCTGCAAACGGGACAGGCAAAACTTGAGGGATTCCCTTTCGCTCCATTTTAGACCGCTACTGACCAAACTTGCCACAGTGGTAGAAAACATTCTCCTCTGTCAGCATACTAACTTTCAACGTGTTTAGAAGTACAGGCTATAGTGTTTTAATTGCTTTCATATACTGATGTATATTTTAAAGGGCAAAGGTTGCCGTGCCGAAACCGCGCCCTCCCCACATGGATTCTCCTCATTGGCTGGAGGCAAGCATTCCAGCATGCAAGCTGCTGCTTGCCTCCAATTGCTGGGTCTTTTCCGATTCACTTCCTGAGTTGGAACAAAAATGGCGACAGTGGCTTCGAAATGGCAAGGATACTTCTGGATTCCCAAATCGCTTCGAAATCGCTTCAAAAAGGAATTTGATTTGAATTTAATCCAAATTACGAAGATTTCGACTGGACATAACCATGCCTTGTAACTCCCAACAACTCGCGGTCTCTTGGTGTTCTGACTCTTATTTAAGGATTCCACACATTTTTTCCTCTTCAAATTTTTGCATGAGCTTTAACCCTTAACTTTTCCTGCCTCAGAACAGTCCAAGAAAAAAAAAGTTCACAAAATCCTCAATATTTGCATACTTGGCGAAGATTGTGTGACAAAACCAAGCATTCAAATAAATTAACTGGCTGCAATTGGCTATATTCCAGCCTAATCATAGGATATATGATGGATGTCATGATAAATCCAGAATCCCATACCTTGGGTGTTACCTCTTTTTTTGGGTGCTCCCCTCCTCCTGCATTTTTCTCAAAAACCACTTCTGGCAAAGTAATTGGCCACTCTTTACATATGGAAAAGCTAGCTAAGGTTATTTTATTACTTTAATCAAATTAAAGGTATTGCACATGAATAAAATGAAAGGCATTTCCTGAAGGTTTTACTGTTTCCTCAAACCAGCCACAAGCTTTAGCTTGTGTTAATGCAGCAGAAACTCATATGGCGAGCATCAGCGCAGAATGAACATATACACCAATTACTGGTCAAATAATTGTGGTTTCGTTCTTCTCGTGTCCTTTGTAATCTGTCACCTTGTGACAGGGATCGGAGTGTAGCAAGTAGAACGGGATAAAAGTCTCAATGGGTCTTGCAGATACCTGGGAGATCACCCACTAGCTCTTATGTGAAAGTCCTTGGACTGAAACAATTCAGGGGAAAGAACAATCAGATTTGTTTGTTTAGGTTTTCTGTGGGAACCAGAGGAAAATAGACGTTAGAGTTTAAAGAAACATAAGCCCCTATTGTTTGAAACAAAAAAAGTTGATTGCAGCCACTCACCCATTCTGTGTGTAGCGGGAAGAGAATTATACACATGCAAAGTGCCTCTTAGTTAAATTTTGTGGCCCTAGAATGTTAGCTTTATTGTCCCTTTAAAATATAGATCAGTATATGAAAGCAATTAAAACACTATAGCCTGTATTTTAGGGCTATTAAAACAATTGGTAAAAATGCTGCTCCCCCCCAACTTTCAGACCAGTTGAAAAATGTCTGTTTTTGTTTTAGATTTTTGTGTAGCACTTTTCCAATTGCTTATATGTTTGGCATGTTAAATGCAACTCTTTTGAACGCACAAAAGACCACTAGTTCCTGAGCTATAATGACCACTGAATGCAAAAGAAATTACAAGTTCATTGCACCGTTTCCATAATCAAAAATGTCAGCAAAAAAACCCTACCTACAGCGTTGGAAAGGGTTTGGCATATTCCGGCTGTACTTGGCTGTATCTGGCAGGACAGAGTGACATTCTCATCTCTTTTTTAACTCCCAGATGTATTTCCATATCTCCATTAACAAAGCAAAGGGGGCAATTTTCACGAAGACTCATTATGCCAGCCCAGCCCCCTTTTCCTGCTTGTCTTCTCTCTCTAGTAGGTAGTAGGTCAAGGTTTCCCTTTGATAGTAAGTCTAATCATGTCCGACTCTGATGGGTGGTGCTCATCTCTATTTCAAAGCCGAAGAACTGGCGCTGTCCATGAACACCTCCAAGACAGGCCCGGATTAACACTTTTTTGCACCCTAGGCCAAAGTTTGGAATTACGTCCCCTTTAAGTCAACCTCCCGCCACCTCCAAGGTCCCCATTCCCACCAGCTGGAAAGCTCCGCTGTGCTCTGAAGGTCTCCTCGGGAGTTGGGAGGCTTGGGGAGAGCGCAGCGGGTGCAAACTCGCTCTAAAGGCGCGCACGAGAGAGAGAGAGAGCAAGAGAGAGTGTGTGCGAGAGAGAGAGAGAGAGACGGAGGGGACGAAGCAGAGATTTTGCCAGGAGAAGGAGTGAGGAGGGGCATGAGAAAGGGGGAAAGAGGGGCGCAGACCAGTTTTTTGGTCTGTGATCTGCCCCCCCCCCGGCTTGCGCCTCTAGGCCATGGCCTCGTTGGCCTTATGGGTAATCTGGGCATGCTCCAAGGTCATGTGGTTAGCATGGCTGCACGGAGCACCGTTACCGTCCCGCCAGAGCGGTACCTATTGATCTACTCACATTTGTATGTTTTCGAATTGTTAGGTTGGCAAAAGCTGGGGCTAATTGGGAGCTCTTCCCACTACCTGAATTGGAACTGCTAACCTTTAGGTCAGCAATTTCAGCAGCTCAGTGGTCTGTGCAGGGCAGTGATAATAATAATAATGTTGTGGTGGTGGTGGTGTGCCTTCCATTCATTTCTGACTTATGGTGACTCTAAGGCGAGACTATCACAGGCGTTTCATATTAGTCTGCATATCCAGATGTAAAATACCCTGAGCAATATCACATCCTTTCCACTCCAGATTAGTAAAATAATTTGCTTCAGTGCTTATTGGAGAAAATTCATTCTTTTGAGTGCCTGCTGTGCATACCAGTTAGGATGGTCCTAATACAGGTATTGTCCAAGTATTCTGAGCTCCCTTTGAGTGCTTAAAGACTGTTTCCTGTGCCAGCATTCCAGCTGTGAATCAACAACAACAACTGCAGTAGTGCAGGAAGTTGGGAGTTACAAGGCTATGCAGAGGTATGGTTGTGGGACCACTGAATAGCAAATCAGTGCAACAGGGCTTTATGAAGAGAGATATGATATCAAAGGTGCTCAACCTGAAATATATCTGCCATCTATGCTAATAATAGATGGGATAATGGGTTCATATGATAAAATCCTTACATTAACTAATCAGTATGCACTGTGTATTCGCAATTGCTACTTAGTAAGGTTTGTGACACTTGTGTGCATATATGCATACATATTAGGTGTGTGCATTTCGGATGAACCTTGATCTGCTTCTGCTGGCTGAATTTCAGGAGACCCCTGGATCCGTTTTCTTGTACCTCCGGAAAACGGGCAGTTAGCCTTTTTCCGTCTGCAGCCAAAATATGCGAGTACATTTGGCCCATTGGAGGCAATGGGGGGGGGGGGGGGCTCCCCTTTCCACCATTTATAGGATTATCAGGATGAAAATGACTACACTTGGAGGGCACATCTACCACTGTTAGCGCACCAAGTTTCACAGTGTTTGGGTCACCCCCTGAATTTTAGGAATTTCTTTTCTTTTTAGAAATAAAATTTCCTTCAAAAAAATCCCCAAAAGGTGGCCCCGCCCTGTAACTTTTCCAGGATTAGCAACAGGACACCATTCCTTTCTGCCAAATGTCAAAGATGCACTTCCACATCACACAGCCCAGTGCCCCACTATTACACTTTCTTCTTTACTACTACTACTGCTACTACTACAACTACTAATAAAAAAAACAACAGCAAGCAACTTCTTCCAAAGCTTTTGCATTTCTTGTTCACACTTTCCCAACTCCCAGTCCCACTAAATAAAAAGGATCGAGAAAATAAAGGAAAATGCAGGAAAATCTAAAAAGATTAAATGTTAGAGAGAGGCCAAGCCATGTTAAGTTAAAAAGTAAGCTGAGAGTGAGTGACAAAGCAATCAGACTGAAGCACTTCTCTAGAGCCAGGATGCAACTTTATTTATTTATTTCGTGTCAAAAGCATTGCATAAATTAGTATAAAACTGATAAAAATAGAAGGTGCGCAGGCAGCTAAATATCTTTTGACCAAAAACGGACAACAGCAACGGGATTGTCTGTAGCCTCCAACAATTCCTCCTCTACGTAAGGCAGGGCATAGTGGACAAGCAGATGCGGAGCTGTCTGATCTGTTCCACAGTCACACAAGGTATGGGATTCTTTTAGGTAGTGCCATTAATGCCAGGTTGTCTTTTGATCTGCCCACTAGCAATGGAGGTAGTTACCCCACTAAATAAACATAGCTTGCATAAGACACCTCACAGCGTTCTTCTATTCTAATTGGCCCAACAGGCAGGGCTCACAGGAAAACCCATGTGAGCATTCGGCAGCGTCTTCATGTGCTGCGTGATGCCGAATAGGAGCGGAGGAGCCGTGGCAGGCTGCTGCATGGCCCGTTTCAGCTGGGGAAAAAATGGCGGATGAGCCCTTACTGTTATGGCCAGCCAAACAAGCCAAACAAACTCGATTTATTTATTTATTTATTTACTTTATTTATATTCCGCTCTTCTCACCCCGAAGGGGACTCAGAGCGGATTACAGGAACACATACTTAGCAGACAATCCCTGCCCTTTCCACATACACACATATAGATGAACAGAGGTAAACTCTGGCCACCAGGGGGAGCTGACACACTCCTCATCTCTCAGCGTTCCCAGCATCCCTTGTTGTTCCTTCCGCATTCCTCAATGTTCCCAGAGTTCTTTAATGGCCTCATAATTCAGTCAAAATTTGCCTCCCCACTTAATGTGGTACCTTTATCTCCTACTTGACAGATGCAACTGTCTTTTGGGCTGCAAAGGTCGACAGCAGGCTACACTTAAAGGTCGAGCACCCACCTCGACCCGGGCAGGCCTCAAACTCATGACCTATTGGTCAGAGAGATCTTATGCAGCTGACACTTAGCCAGCTGCGCCACATTCCCGGTGGATTGGCAGAAGAGAACCAACCAAACCAAATCCATGCACAAGTCAACTATAGATATGTGTTTCTATGCCAGAGTCCTGTTGGGACAATATGAGGGCGGGTCAATAAGTCCGTGACTTTTTAAATTTCCCGCCTTTTAACTGAAAAGGCAACACTGCTCCTGTCAACAGGCATCTGTCAGTTGACTCCTGTCAAAATTTGAACAAGCGGCGTCATTTAGTTTGTGTTTGACAGCCATTGATAGCAGACTACCGCATGATTTGAGGAGAAAATGGAAAAAAGAGAATTTTGGGTGCTCATTAAACATTTTTTTTTGCGGGAAAAAGCCATAACTCAAACCAAGGCTAAGCTTAATAAACACTATAGGGACTCTGCACCATCAATTTCAATGGTAAAAAAGTTGTTGACTGAATTTCGTTGTGGCCATACAAGCATGGAAGATGCCGAACGTTCTGGATGCCCAGTTGAGGTCTCTACTCTCTACACCCGAAACAATTGAAAAAATTCACAATATGGTGTTGGCCGATTGGAGATTGAAAGTACAAGATAATTGTGGAGGCCATAGGCATCTCACATGGCTCAGTGGTTTCAATTTTAAATGATTACTTGGGTATAAGAAAGCTTTCCGCAAGATGGGACCAGGACAATGCAAGGGTGCATACAACGCAAGGGTGCACACATGTGCAGTTTCCATGGCAACAATCCATGAATTGGGATACAAATTGCTCCCTCATCCACCCTATTCTCCGGATTTAGCCCCGAGTGACTATTTCTTGTTTCCAAACCTGAAGAAATGGCTCGGCGGAAAGAGATTTGACTCCAACGATGAAATCATCTCACAAACAAATAACTATTTTTATGACCTCGACAAATCTTATTTTTTGGAAAGGATAAAAAAGTTGGAGAAACGTTGGACAAAGTGTATAGCGCACAAAGGAGACTACGTTGAAAAATAAAATGATTTTTTAAATGAAACAATCTGTGTTTCATTCAAAAAGTCACTGACTTATTGACCCACCCTCGCATGCCAGCATAAAAATGGTTTCAGACACAATTGCATTTTCTCACAGTATCTGTATGTGCAGTACTGATGTAGCCAATATTTTTTTAAAAAATTCACATAAGTCCAACAAAGGAAAATATTTTTGATAAACTACTTATTTATTTATTTCCAACGTTTCTACCCTGTCCTTCTCAACCCTGGAAGGGGGACTCAGGGCAGCTTACAATTGCATAAATTCGATGCCGACAACATACAAAATATATTACGACAACATTATGCAATAGATAAAACATTTGATTAAAATACATTAAAACATTATTATTCATCAAATACATTAAAACATTATTACTATTCATCAAACTAATACTTATAAAGAATCATGAAAGTTTTAAGTGTGTTTAGGGGGGGGGGCATAATAACAGCATAGAATAGATGTATAAATGGTGCCAGTTGTTTTTGCCATTGTCTTTAGAGAAAGAAAAGAAAGATTAAAAAAAAGACAGAGGAGAGATTGACCTCTTGGTGGCGCTTGTGTACAAATATAATTTTTGCTTGATTTATTTAGTAACTCTTCTTTATTTTCTGTATGGGTTTGTTGCTCTCCAGACTATCTAAAGAGGCTTCTCAATATAACAGGGTCTACTCTTTAAATTACTCAAAGAAACAATTGAAATTATGAGAGGGGGATTATTCCTTTTCCCAGCAAGAAAAAAAAGTTTGCAAAACACATTTACCGAGGAACAAACTAGATGTAACATCAAGTGTGTAAAAGTGTAGAAAATAATTCATTACTTCCTTGAAGAATAACTGGAGGATGCCCTTGAATGAAGTTTGGGACAGTGGTTCACATGAAGAGATGATTTTGACCTGTTTCTCCCACTAATCCTTACGAAACTGAATGCAATGCAAGCGTTCGAGAATTAGATCTCTAATAGGTATTGATGATAAGGATTTAGATACTGCTTTAGATTCTTTATTCAGCTGCCCCATTTATTTCAAAATAAAAGACACAATCATTTTGCATTCCTATGCATTTGCGGAAATGATGGTTTTGTGTATTGTCGAAGGCTTTCATGCCCGGAATCACTGGGTTGTTGGAGATTTTTTGGGCTGTATGGTTATGTTCTAGAAGCATTCTCTCCTGAAGTTTTGCTTGCATCTATGGCAGGCATCCTCAGAGGTTGTGAGGTCTTGTTTCCTAGTTTCCAACAGGCCTCACAACCTCTGAGGATGCCTGTCATAGATGCAGGCAAAATGTCAGGAGAGAATGCTTCTAGAACATGGCCATACAGCCTGAAAAACCTACAACAATCTGTTGGCTTTGTGTTTGTGAAGAAGAAACCACATTTGAGTTTGGGTAGTTCCTATTCGTTTTGGAACCTCCAAGGAATACCAAAAATCTAATTTAAAAACCGGGAAAGAAACAATAGCTATTAGCAAGACTGAGGATTATATCCTGCATGAGAATAACAAAATATTCAGAAATAGTCTTGGTGAACATTATTAAATATCTCAAAAATCTTAATTACAGTACAACCCTCCCACAAATATGGAAGTCATACTGCATTATGCCTCAGTTGATGATTCTAGATTATGGTTATGCCTTTAAAGCTCTATATGGTTCTGGCCCAGCTTACTTGTCCGACCGCATCTGCCGCTACGTCCCACCTCGTAATTTAAGATCATCCGGTGAGACCCTGCTCTCGCTCCGCCAACTTCTCAAACGCAGTTGGTGGGAACGCGAGAGAGGGGCCTTCTCAGTGGTGGCTCCCGTCTGTGGAATGCGCTTCGAGCGACATACGATCAACACCATCCCCTCCTGGCATTCAGGGAAAAAAGTGAAATCATGGCTGTGGGACCAGGCTTTTTCACATTAGCACAATGCAGCACTTTGGAGTGGAACTGTAATGGCAAGCTGATGGATATGGCTTACTACTTATGTCTTGGATGAAGCACTGTTTTTAACTGAATGTGTATTATGTATTGTTAATGGTATTTTATGCTGAATGTTTATGGTTTTATATTGTATTTATTGTGTATCGACATCGAATTGTTGCCTTTTTGTTATGCCGCTCTGAGTCCCCCTTCGGGGGTAGAGAAGAGCGGGGTAGAAATGATGGAAATAAATAAATAAATAAATAATACTGCCTATGCCTATAAAGGCAGCTAGAAATAAGGGATTATGGTACCACCACCATGAAATGAAGGGCCGCACAAAGCAACTCAAGAAATACTTCAAATAAATTTCACATTAAAACCAGAAATATACCTGTAAAATATTACTGAAATAAAGGAAGGCAAAGAAATAGAAAAAATGTTTAATCTTTATTACCTCTGCCACCAGGATCACACTGGCAAGATATTGGAAGTCAAGAGAATTACCAAAGGAAGATGAATGGCTTTTCAAATTATTGGAAATTGCTGAAATGGATAGATTGACTACACTTTTAAGAAATAACTCATCAAAAAACTTTAATGAGACTTGGATACCGCTTGTGAATTATGTAATAAATAAGAAGAATCTTGACTTGAAAGGACCAGGATCAAATATTAGTAAATTTCTTCTGTGCTTAATGCTTATAATACAACGTGAAGTCAACATGTTTTTAGATAACCTATTAGTCTTACCTATTTTTTTTATCCCTCCCTAATGCCCCTTCCCTCCCACCCTAGTACAAACCTGAACGTTTTCCAATTGTATAAATGAATGTGTGTTCATTTATATGTTGTATATGTGAATATTCAATAAAAACTATTTTATAATAATAATAATAATAAGAAGAAGAAGAAATGAAGGGCCACAGTGGTGCAGTGAGTTAAACCACTGAGTTGCTGAGCTTGTTGACCGTAATGTTAAGCGCTTCAAATTTGCGAGATGAGGTGAGCTCCTATTGATAGCTCCAGCTTCTGCCAAACTAGCAGTTTGAAAACATGCAAATGTGAGCAGATAAATAGTTACCACTCAAACAGGAAGGTAACAGCACTTCATGCAGTTATTCTGGCCACATGACCTTGGAGGTGTCTACGAACAATGCTGGCTCTTTGGCTTAGAAATGGAGATGAGCACCACCTCAATGACATCCTTGGGTTGGAATAATTAAGGTGGAGATGGCAGCTTCTTCAGTTGCTGACTATAATATCAAAGTAATCAGGCTTTTGACAGAATGGATCCTGTAATTTGTAATGGATCATTTTTCTACAATCATTGGCTACACCTTATAACCAAGAACACCCGCTATTTGATGGATGACCCTTGTGGTCTCTTCCAACTCTGAGTCTATGATTCTTGGTTTATGGAACATTGTGTGTTTGTGTATGGCACAGCATGGAAAATTCACCTTTTGGACTACAACCTCCCAGCCAACATACTCACTGGTAGTTGCAGTCCAAAAAGTAACATCTTGAATGTCTATGCTGTATGTGTGTATACTAGGGGTGGATATCTCCAATTTAAATACTTTGGAACCCGTTAATAATTCATATTTGAAATTATTTTGACCTTATATTGACCCTCGGCATTCAACCCGGAAGTGAAGTTTCAAAACTGAACCCAGGATCACTATTTTTTGTAAAGGTCACGTTATTAGGTCGTTTTTCCCCCTCCTCAGTTCTCAACTCGCCAGAGGAGACTGGAGGGCAGCAGCACCCTCCTTTCTCCTCTCACCAACTGAGAGCTGAGGAGGGCTCTTTGGAAGCAGCCCGGCCAAGCTTTCCTCCGTTTCCCCAGGCTCACTCTCTCAAGCGGAGGGAGAGCCTGGATCTCGGAGTTAGTTCTCAGCAGGGACGGAGGACGCGTGGGCCTGTCCTCCACCGCTCCTTCCCTGCCAAGAACTAAACTGCAAACAACAGCAGTGGGCAGCACCGTGGTGCAATGCTAAACAGCTATTTAAGAAGGCAAATAAATCAATACAACAAGAGTAATAAAATCAAGCAGTTCATTAGAATGCAATGTATAACAGATAAGTCTCCACAATGGGAATTATGTATGGGTAATAGTGGAAGAACCACTATAACAGGTACAGTATCAATAGGCACAATAGCTATACAGAAATGAGAGTGGATAAACCACTAT